>BQNB010134188.1:0-18348 GCA_026074375.1 Tanacetum coccineum | reverse complement strand
TAGATAGGTTGCGTGAGCTCGTCTACTTTAGTTATGTAAGTTACATGACATACTGAGATATTGACAATGCAAATAATGTAAAAAAGCAAAAAATTTCCCCGTATAATTGTGATCATAGTAAAATAGGTTGATGAAAATTCTTGGGTTGTTATAACATAAGCCCATGGCTTCAAATTATTCAACAATATAAATAAAGATTTCGGTTTATAACAATTTTCCCCAAAATGTAACAAGACCCCAAATCTTAAGTGTTGACTCTTCAATTATTGACTTCCAATGTGGCATTACACCTCGTGCCTTATTGACCTGAAAAATATGCTTAAAAAGTCAACATAAAGTTGGTGAATTCATTGGTTTATGTAAATCAATAGTAGGACCGCAAGATTTCCAAGTGTATGATTAAGCAACAAATGCAAACATCATAAAAAATAATTATGTTTTCCTAAGCTCATGACACTAAAGCTTGACATATGTGAATGCAAGTATATTTGCCAACGAGTGTCCGTGAATGATGTGCTAACCCTGCAACATCATAAATTCGACATGGTATGCTTTCGTTCTCGGTGATAGCTAGTCACCCAAACAGGGATTGTCAATCCCTAATAGATCTATCCATAACATTCGCGCCCACATAATGTAATTCCCAATCACATCTATGCAATTAACAGTTCATGATCATGGACATAATGGGTTATGGTAACTCAGGCAAACACGTAATCATGGTATAAAATGTACACTTGCGTCCAATTTGTAAAACAAAGCATGTTCTCACCCCAAGGATGTAAATCATTTAAATAATTGTAAAACATGGGGCTATGAACTCACCTGAGTGAATAGTCCTCTGGAAATTGATAATAGATATCCAAGTATGAATCACACCGTCAAATACCTAAGTAAATACGGCCAGTCTTAGTCTACAAGTTTAGGCTAAAGACTCAATGTATAAACTACAATAAATTTGCTAGTTTATATATACTGTTATCACTTGTGTGG
Source organism: Tanacetum coccineum (assembly GCA_026074375.1). Classification (NCBI taxonomy): domain Eukaryota; kingdom Viridiplantae; phylum Streptophyta; class Magnoliopsida; order Asterales; family Asteraceae; genus Tanacetum; species Tanacetum coccineum. Next base: position 17,355 of record BQNB010134188.1, on the reverse strand, counting down.
TGGTGTACGTGTTTAATGTATTTGAAATTGTTTGATGGCTCTTGGGAAAACGGATATACTTTCTTAATAAATATACTTATTTATTAAGTCGTAAATTAAACCCGTTTAATGTCCGAATATATTAATATTCGACCGATTCTTTAAGCGTTTTATTATTTCACTTTTGATCACAAATATACCCTTAAGCTTCTAGATATTACACTTTAGTCCCTAGGTTTATAAAATATAAACATTTACACTGTAAACCCTTTAGTTTTGATAATTACATAATTAGTCCTTTAAGTTTACAAAAATGAAATTTAGGTCTTTATAGTTACTACTGGTAGATATAGTCATTACTACTGGTAGCATATTAGTTACTCCTGGTAGAATAATATTGTCATTAGTACTGGTAGTACTATAATGGTTACTACTGGTAGATATAGTCATTACTACTGGTAGCATATTAGTTACTCCTGGTAGAATAATATTGTCATTAGTACTGGTAGTACCATAATGGTTACTACTGGTAATGTTATAGTTAGTCCGGGTAGTACAAATGCATTCGTTAAGCTTATTTAAGGTCCGTTAGTGTTTTCAAAAGCCCTTAAGCTCGTTAAGTTCCTTCAAGCTTAATGTTTTATCAACAAGCCACAAGCTTATCAATTACTATTGGGCCAGAGAGTTGGGCTTGTGGGCCTGCTATGCCCTCAACGAGTTTAGTCAGTCCAACAGTGGTTAACACGCCACTGTTGTTTTTGAGGATCTATGGTTTATATGTATGTGTGTCGTAGGGATTAATCAATGAGCGAATGAAATATAATTTTCATCATGAAATATGTGACGTTTGCAACTAGTTCAAGTATAGGTTTTCCCACAGTGTGCTATGCTTAATGTAGTGTATGGTTTCTCTTGTCTTCTTTCCTTTACCTAGTACTAAGACCACTGAAACACACTTCTAGCTTGTGAATGATTTTCGCATGGGTAATATATAAACCCTAGTTTAGTCGTGAGCCTTCGTTTACGTAAGCATGTTAACTTAAGTACTACACAAGTTATTACGACATGGGTTCCTACAGTTTCACTTAAGTCGAAACGTGTTTCGCATGGTTCATTATGTAACCTTTTATTTTGAAACGACTTTGTTTGAGATGACAACATGAACTTGCTGCTAAAGGTTCCATGAAATGTTATTCCCTACTTTTAACGTTTTGGATGTAGGGTTCATGTAAGAGATGCATGCGTTATTTATATAAACACGCATCACAGTAAGTCGAGTTTTTAGTTCATTTCTTTGAATTGGTTCGGAATGTTTTATGGTTATAACCCACGTAGTGATATCAACAGTATAGTAAAATATCATAAGCAATACTTAGGATTAGAAATGATTATTCGAATGCTAATTTGTATGATACCTCTAGGCAAGGACGATCGTAACCGAAAGCACGAACACGGGTACGGACCCTAGGAGACACGATAGAACCAGACAACGAGCTTCTTGCTCCTATGCCTTAACTCGTGAACCCCTTCCCACCTTGTCCTTGCAACCCTTCCTGAGCTCTTTACTTGCAACTCTACTCTTGAACACTTGGAAGTGTTTGAAGTGGGCGTGTTGTTATGAAAACCCTAATAATAGTTTTGAGCCGTGGTTATGGTTTAGGATAGAGAGAGTTTGCTTGCAATTTGTTGAGTGGTGTGTGGGAGACTTTGTGTTTCTGTCGTGGGTTAAGAACAAAAGAAGAAAGGAGACTTTGTTGGCTCAAGTGTTTAGCAACTATTGTTGTGTTTCTTGAAACTGTGATATGAGAACTAATGGGCTCTATTTATAGAACTATCTTGCTAGCTAAACTCCCTTAGTTCTCCCTTGACTAGATATGCATGAGTTGAGGTGGTTTTTGGTTTAGCTAGTTAGTGAGACATAGTTTTGATTTTACCACTAAGTACCATTCTTAATGGCAAAATCTAAGTACAAGATTTGGGGATCTTAGGTAGATATTTTGTGTTTGTACAAGATTTGTTTGGTACTTAGTCTAGTTATGCTAGGATTTGTGAAATCTAGCTCTTGTGGTCTTCTTGTGGTGTAGACGTGAGAAGAGAGGCAACAAAGATCATGTGTGATCTTTACCCATTGTATAATAAGTTCTAAGTACATTCTTTAATTACATAATGTTGTACAAGTACTTAGCATAGATATTGTGTGGCTTTCACAATGGTTTCTTGTGTTTTATTTTACCAATACCGGCCTTATGGGTTTTATTCATACAAAATTGTATAATTTTTATGTTCAGGGTATAACTGTGGGTATTGGTTTGAGTCTAGATAAGTCTAGGTATTTTCGCGGTACGTCTAAGCGTATTTTATTGCAAAACGTAAGTCATTTACGTGACCAATACAAATATAATTGAACAAAGCCAATAATTATCGTCCTAATAATTATTAGACACTCGCTTGACGTAAATCTTAATTTATTTGGTGACCGTTTACGCTAAATAATTATTTCTAGTCTACGCGATTTAGCTTAATAGTAAAATTAAAAGTAAACCCGTATCGGACTAAAATAAATGGTGATCATTAATAGAGTCGTACAATGACGCGAAAATGAGAAATGTTACAGTCTCCACCCGTTAAAAGAGCTTTGTCCTCAAAGCTTAAGACCTTGTAGCAGATGACGATGCTCGGTTTGTGAAGAGATGTGGGTATTTCTTCCGGAACGAATCCTCACGTTCCTATGTGAACTCAGGACCCCGCCTAGAGTTCCAACGAACCTTAACCAATGGTATCCGGCTTCGCTCCAATCGTTTGATCCCCTGTTCCATAATTTCAACGGGCCCTTCCACAAACCGCAGCGTCTCATCAATGTGAACTCCTTCTAACGGCATGGCTAACGGCTCGTCAGCGTAACATTTCTTCAGGTTAGACACATGGAAGGTATGGTGAACTCTGCTCAACTCCCGAGGAAGTTCCAGTATGTAGGCAACATCCCCAAACTTAACTAACACCTTGAAAGGTCCGACATGCCTCGGGTCAGTTTTCCCTGCTTAATGAATCGTACGACCCCTTTCCAAGGCGAGACCTTGAGCATCACCATATCCCCAACCTTGAATTTCATCGGCTTACGCTTCAAGTTAGCGTAGCTCTTTTGTCAATCCTGAGCAGCTTGAATTCTCTGCTTTATCAAGACGATCTTCTTTGTGGTCTCCTAGATCGTTTCAGGGCCAGTAAGTTGAGCCTCGCCAACTTCTGCCCAGCACACTGGTATCGACACTTTCGGCCATAAAGTGCCTCATACGGTGCGGCCTTTATGCTAGCGTGATAGCTGTCGTTATACGAGAATTTGACCAATGGAAAATGCTTCACCCAGCCCTTTCCAAAGTCGATTACGCAAGCACGTAGCAGGTCCTCGAGAGTCTGGATGGTTCTCTTGCTTTGTCCATCGGTTTGTGGATGGTATGCAGCACCCATATCCAGACTTATACCCAAAGCTTGTTGGAATGTTCTCTAGAAATTCGACATGAATTTCCCATTCCAATCATAGATGATTGAGACTGGTGTCCCGTGCTCGCCACTATTTTGTTTAGGTACAGTCTTGCCAACTGGTCCAGCAGATCATTTTCTCCTTTTGGCAAGAAATGAGCGGATTTCGTAAGTCGATCTATGATCACCCAGGTGGTGTCCAGACCTTGTGATGACTTAGGAAGTTTGGTGCCAAAATCCATTGTGATGTTGCTCCACTTCCACTCGGGTATCTCAGGTTGTACCAGAAATCCTGTTGGCCCTTGATGTTCGGCCATGACCTTAGCACATGTCAATTACTTTGACTTATGAGATTTGTGCATGATTTACAGATCTCAATTTGCCGTAGCAAGGTAACCAGCTTCTGCCATTTAAACGTAAGGTTCCATTGGCACGTGGTTCCAACCTTTCCTTGGGTAGATCAATTCTGATCATACCGCCTACATCCTCTTTCTTTAGATTTTTTGGTTTTAGGGCTTCGATCTGAGCCGCTAGTATTTGTTTGGAAGGATCCAAGCCAATAGTCATAACTAAAGCTCGAACCCGTAATGGCTCATCCCGTTCTTTATGGCTCAAAGCATCTGCCACAACGTTTGCTTTGCCCGGGTGACAACGAATGTCATAATCGTAATCTCTTAGCAACTCTTTCCAACGTCGTTGCCTCATGTTAAGCTCTTTCTGGTCAAGAATGTGTTGTAGGCTCTTATGGTCGGTGAACACGGTGCATCTGGTTCCGTATAGATAGTGTCTCCATAGCTTAAGAGCAAAACTACCGAACCGAGCTCCAAATCATGAGTGGTGTAGTTTTCCTCATGAACTTTTAACTGTCGGGAGGCATAGGCAATCACCTTCTCCCTCTGCATTAACACAGCTCCTAAGCCTTTGTGTGATGCATCGCAATAGACCACAAAGTCTTCGCTTCCCTCAGGTAAAGCCAGAATTGGCGCACTGCACAACTTCTGCTTTATCAACTGGAAAACATTTTCTTCTTTCTCGCCCCAGTCGAACTTAATTCCTTTCTGTGTAAGCTTTGTCATTGACTTGGCGATCTTCGAGAATCCTTCAATAAATCTCCAGTAGTAACCAGCAAGACCTAAGAATTGGCGGATCTCCGTAGGTGTCTTAGGAGACGCCCAGTCCTTGATAGACTCTATCTTAGCTGGGTCTACATGTATGCCTCGGCTATCAATGACATGACCAAGAAATCGTACCTTCGGAATCCAAAATTCACACTTTGAAAACTTTGCGTACAGTTTCTCTTCCTTAAGCAATCTCAAAATTGCCTTAAGATGTTCTTCATGCTCCTTCTTGTCTTTTGAATAGATAAGTATGTCATCAATGAAGACGATCACGAATTTATCCAAGTAAGGCTTGCACACTCGGTTCATGAGGTCCATGAAAACCGCAGGTGCGTTTGTCAGTCCAAACGGCATAACCTGAAACTCGTAATGTCCATACCGAGTTCTAAATGCCGTCTTCGGTACATCTTGTTCTCGCACTCTAAGCTGGTGATAACCTGACTTCAAATCTATCTTCGAATAGATACTGGATCCTTGGAGTTGATCGAAGAGGTCGTCGATCCTTGGGAGTGGATAGCGATTCTTCACCGTCAGCTTGTTCAACTCCCTGTAGTCGATGCACATTCTGAATGATCCATCCTTCTTCTTAACAAATAAGACCGGGGCTCCCCAAGGTGAGGAACTAGGTCTTATAAAGCCTTTGTCGGAAAGTTCTTGCAGTTGTTCCGACAATTCCTTCATCTCGGACGGAGCTAAACAGTATGGCGCTCGGGCCACGGGTGCAGCTCCTGGAATTAGATCGATCTGAAATTCTACTGGTCGAACTGGAGGTAGACCTGGCAAATCCTCAGGAAACACTTCAGGAAAGTCTCGAACGATAGGTACGTCCTTAACCTGTTTCCCTTCAGACTTGTCCTCTTCCTTGGTGGCGGATATCTGTGCCAGAAAGGCCTGACATCCTTTCGCCATGTATTCTTGAACTTTTGAACACGAGATAACCATCAACCGAGATTCTCTCCCGTTGCTACTTTCTGCTCCGCGAAAGACCAAGGTTTCATTCCCAAAAGGAATTTGAACTCATTTCTCTTCGCATATGATCACAGCGCGATACTTCCTCAGCCAGTCCATACTGATAATAACGTCGCAACTATCAAGTCCTACGAGTATAAGGTTTATGTTGAACGGATGGTTTAAGGATTTTAGAGTGTAACCTTGCGCACTGGTGTCTAACAATATAGGTGCTCAGTGGTTGTTTTAAGTGGAACGTTCGCAAAACTTGACAGGGATAGAAAGTTATTTCTTGAAAATCAGCTTTTTGGGGCGATTACTCTCAGCATGGCATGGTCCTTCCTGAATTATACATAGTTGATCAAGTTATGTATATTTGAGGATTAACGATGTGATGCTCATTTCGTCAAAATAGTGTTGTGATTGTGAGCGTGACTTGTATAAAAATCATAGAGAATTTAAAGTAAACTTTGACGAAACTTCCCCCCCGCCACATTAGTTGATATGAAAATCTGAAATGGTTCAGTACAATGGAAATTTGAAAGAGTACACCAGGAATTTAAAGGAGTTCAGTGGGAGTTCAAAAGAGTACAACGGAAATTTCCAAGGTATGTAGCCTAAGGTAGTTTCAACTTAGGGTTCGTCTATTACATCGGGAGAGCCTAGAGCTTCGATTTCATCATCAATGTTGCCAGTGTCCTGGTTGGTTCCTTCTCTTCACCGGAACCAACCGCGTAAGTCTTTGCGACATTTTGTTTCTTGAAGGATTTTTGTTGGTGACTATGGTTGTTTCGAGACAAGTCATCAGCCTTCCTCTTGTTATCAGTTTGCCTTTCCGCATAGATGCGGAGCTTCTGATCCATCAATTCATTGGCTAATTCAATCGTTTCATCCAACGTCTTAGGTTTGGAAGACTTGACATTTCCATAGACATTGTCAAGAAGCCCACTGATATACTTATACATCTTCTTAGTTTCTATAGAAACAACTTGGTACATATCAGTGTCAGCTCTTGGAAACGGTTAGTGTAAGCTAGAACATCGTTCCCTTTGACCTTTAGGTTCCATAGCTCTATCTCTAGCTTCTTAATTTCACCCTGCGAACAGTACTTGTCCGTCATCCTCTTCTTGAGCATTTCCCAAGTCATCGTATAGGCATCAGGACCTAAGTTTCTTATCTTGCTATTCTACCAGGTCAAGGCAGCATCTAACAGTGTGCAGGTGGCAAACTTGACTAGTACGAATTTTCAATTATACCGTCACTGGTATTGAAAATGGATTCTATTTTCTTAATCCATCAAGTTAAACCCACAATGCCTTCAGTTCCTTTGAAGTTTAAAATTGACACCTCATGAATTCAGCATAGAAACAAGGGCGTATAGTTTGCACATTCCTTCAGTCATCCCTTCCGGAATGGTGGCTTTCATCCCCCTTGGAGGAGTTTCTTTGGAAAGCCTGGGTAATCATAGCTTGAACTGGCTCTAGGGCCATTTTGTTCTGGTTGGTGTTGGTAGGAGTGGTATTCGGTCTTCGTCTAGTCGAAGGTGCCATAAAAAGGCAATACGAGAGATTACAACCGTGGTATGATACACAACGATTTAAATGAATGAGATAACAATACAAGAGAGACATACAACATGTCATAAATATCCATTTCATATATAGCTTTGAAAATTATACATGAATAGTTGTTGATACGTAGAAATGAAGTACAAAATATCTTAGGGCCATGTTAGCTGGGAGAACCCATAATGCTTAACATGCCGTACAAGCTATCTAGAGGAGGTGACATGGAATCACTAGGTATGGCTATCCGCATCCTCTGGTGCATCATGCGGCTCGGGAGCTCTGACACTCTGCCTCTGCTGAGTTCGCAGTGATTCCATCTCAATCCGCATTCCCCTGAGGGTCTCCTCAACTGAAGCTAATTGTTGTTCCATCCTCCTACGAGTCCTTTTCTCCTGGTCACGAGTAAGTGTGTTGATGGCCTCCAAGGTCTTAATCCTACCGAGGAGAGAAGTATTCTCTGACTCGACTATTTCCACCTTGAACCTTAAGGCAATCACATCCTCATCTACGGGCACCCTTTGTAAGTGCTCATAGATGCCTCGGATGGCGCCTCCATGTCTGTCTAATGTCGCAATGACGGTTGCTGCAGGAAATGCAACTTCAGCAACGGGTACTGGGTGGACCCTATCCACCCCAATGTCAACTGTGTCGTCGTGGCTTTCCTCGGAGGAAGCAACTGAAGTAGGGAAAATAGGTGCATCCATATCCTGCACAAGCAATAGTTTATATAAGTCTTCTTTATATGAACCCATGCAAGGTGCGTGCAGTATGGAATGCAAACGTGATACAAAATGATGTATGATGAAGTGAATATGCACTCCTGGCAGAGATGAATGATGGTAAGATATCGTATTTGATAGCTTAATCTTTGGGTAGCGTTTAGGTCCTATGAGCTTATAGTGCTCCCTTGCCTAAAGAAATGTTCTCCTATTTATATAAATAACCTTTATATAAATAATTGTACGATATACGTAGAAGAATGCGTATATATATGCATCACGTAAATACGCAATGTAATCATGTAGCAAGTTGTGTGTCTGTATATATCAGACACGAATTTCTATAGTGATCTCATCATTATAGTTACGCATAATTGTTTCACATAATGCCTCTAAGGATTTACTCCTGTCCCACGAGTCCTAACCACCTCGAGTTATGTAACAACTTGTCATGACTCAATTTCGCAACTCATCAAACAAGAACTGTCTTGAGATTCAGTCATGAATTGTTACACATCTCGACCTAATTAATCAACTTACTCGACGTTGGACAATACTCGAACCTTTACGTTCGTCTAACTTCACATAGTTATCATATTGCACGTATATCATATATGGTCCTGAGGCTATGGTGCAGCCTACCATACCTTAACAAGGCTCTAGTGTTCATCTATCCCATAGGAAATCTGTGTATATCATATATATGGTCCTGAGGCTATGGTGCAACCCACCATACCTCAACAAGGCTCGTAATATATCATAAACACGTATATGGATCACGAAAGCACTTAGTATGACCAACTAATGCAATGACCAACTAAAGCAACACTATCGAGTTGCTATGACTGTCCCCCGATACTGGTTATAGTTCAGACAAAAACTTTTTGACCTGGTTCTCTATAACCTTGGCTCTGATACCAATCTGTAACACCCTCAAATCTGAGTATGCAGCGGAATATTGAATATCCGAGGGAGTTACTTCATAGATCAATAGCACAAGATATAAGAACGACCACTAAACGTGTCGTTTTGAAAAGATACATTGGATTTCAACCAAAATACTTGTTTGTTACATAAGCACAACGGCTCAAATTGTTCAACAACAAAATGTAAAGACTTTACTTCATAACAAATGTCCCAAAATGTGATGCACGTAAATCTTTAGTATTGACCCTTCAAAAGAGACCTCCAATGTATCACGGCATCTCATGCCTTATTGACCTGAAAAACATGCTTTAAAACGTCAACATAAAGTTGGTGAATTCATAGGTTTATTGTAATCAGTAGTAGGACCGCAAGATTTCCAAGTGTATGATTAAGCAACCGTTGCAAACATCATAAAAAGTAATTACGTTTTCCTAAGCTCATGACACCGAAGCTCGACATGAATGCAAATAAGTTTGCCAACAAGTGTCCGTGAATGATGTGCTAACCCCGCAACATCCCAAATTCGACATGGTATGCGTTCGTTCCCGGTGATAGCTAGTCACCCGAACGGGGATTGTCAATCCCTAATAGATCTATTCATAACATTCGCGCCCACATAATGTAATTCCCAATCACATCTATGCAATTAACAGTTCATGATTCATGGACATAATGGGTTATGGAAAACTTAGGCAAACACGTAATCATAGTATAAAATGTACACTTGCGTCCAATTTGTAAAACAAAGCATGTTCTCACCCCAAGGATGTAAATCATTTAAATAATTGTAAAACATGGGGCTATGAACTCACCTGAGTGAATAGTCCTCTGGAAATTGATAATAGATATCCAAGTATGAATCACACCGTCAAATACCTAAGTAAATACGGCCAGTCTTAGTCTACAAGTTTAGGCTAAAGACTCAATGTATAAACTACAATAAATTTGCTAGTTTATATATACTGTTATCACTTGTGTGGTGGTGTACGTGTTTAATGTATTTGAAATTGTTTGATGGCTCTTGGGAAAACGGATATACTTTCTTAATAAATATACTTATTTATTAAGTCGTAAATTAAACCCGTTTAATGTCCGAATATATTAATATTCGACCGATTCTTTAAGCGTTTTATTATTTCACTTTTGATCACAAATATACCCTTAAGCTTCTAGATATTACACTTTAGTCCCTAGGTTTATAAAATATAAACATTTACACTGTAAACCCTTTAGTTTTGATAATTACATAATTAGTCCTTTAAGTTTACAAAAATGAAATTTAGGTCTTTATAGTTACTACTGGTAGATATAGTCATTACTACTGGTAGCATATTAGTTACTCCTGGTAGAATAATATTGTCATTAGTACTGGTAGTACTATAATGGTTACTACTGGTAGATATAGTCATTACTACTGGTAGCATATTAGTTACTCCTGGTAGAATAATATTGTCATTAGTACTGGTAGTACCATAATGGTTACTACTGGTAATGTTATAGTTAGTCCGGGTAGTACAAATGCATTCGTTAAGCTTATTTAAGTTTGCTTAAGCTGTTTGGCTTATTGATAAGCTCGGATGAGCTTATTTTGAGCTTATTGGGCTCGTTGGCCCAACAACCATTTACTGAAAATTAGTACCAAGGTCCATTAAGGTTCGTTTGGTTTTTAAAGGGTATAAGGGCCTATATAAGTTTCAATAAGCTCGTAGGTCACCTTAATAAGCTCGTAGAGCTTATTACCACTTCGTGGGTCCTACTGTTGGGCCTGTTGGGCTTGTTCGGCCTTATTGGGCCCGCTTGTGGCCCGTAAGTTTTCTTAAACATTTGATTCTTTCCTACGGGTTCATGTTTCATATAAGCCCTCGATAAGCTCATGGGAGCTTAATTATAAGTTGAGAGCCTTCACTAATAGGTCGTTGGGCCGGTTGGGCCCGAACGTGGCATGTTGGATCGTGAGAGGTCCATTGGTTTCTCTAACCATATATAGGATTCGAAAATAGTCTTAGCAATTATATTTCGTTTGTTAGCCCCTATACACTAGTCGTGTTACCCATGCAAACATTTGTTTAAGTCGTGTATACCTTCCAAAGCCATTGTGTCATGTTTTTCCTTAAGAGTTTACGTATGGTTTTTCTCATAACGGATGGTTTTCAAAACCTTATTTGTTACTAAACACGTTACTCGTTTCCTTTATAGTTTTACCACCACACCAGTTGTTAAGTGTATTCATAATACGTATCATGCGTCCTTAATTCATTTGTCATGTGTGTTCTCAAGTTAGTGCGCTATACATACATACATTTGACCCATAATCTAGTCATTACGAAAAGAATACGCATAATACGATTGTCATGAGTTTGAATGTGACTTACAAAGGTCCTAGCGCCTTGTTTAAGTGTATGCGATTAATGTGGCAATCCACGTGTGTAAAACGCGATCAATAACTAAATCCCAAGCTTCAATACTTTGTAAATGCCCAACCCTAGCTCGTGTAAACTCCTTTATAAACTTGTATGACAACTAGGAATGTTTGTGGGTTCGAATGAGATCAAGGGAGGTGTTTGTTTGTAGTTTGAAACTCGAACTAAGGGAAGAGAGTATATATGATTATGGTTTGAGTGAGTGTGAGTTGTAAGAGTGTTAAGTGTTAAGTGTGAGTGTATATTTATAGCCAAAGAGCTAGTTAACTCTCCTAGTTTCACAAACAACCCAAACCGAACCAAAATCGTGCCTTAGGAGGTGGTTTTTGAAGTTTCTAGTTAACTACACCTTGTTTTGTTAAACCACTCAAGTACATGTCTTAATTAGAGTATATTTGTACAAGATTTGGTTAGATACTAGAAATCTTAAGGATTTGTACTAATACATGCATGTTGCCGTGACCTAAAGGGGTAAGGGAGGGTTCATTGGTTATTATCCAATGTGTAATGGGTTAGTAGAGACAATTAGGACAAGTATTAATGAGAACTAGGATGTACAAGTACTTGTGAGGATCACTAGGAGATTTTCTACGTGTGTTTGTGTGTGTAACCGACCCTTAGTGGGTCACATACACAAAATTGATTTAATTTTCGTGTTTAAGGTTTCAAAGTCTAGGTATTTCCGGGGTATGTCCAAATGTATTTTATTGCGAAATGTAACCCTTTTATGTGACTTCTAAAAATAAAATACGCAAGGTACATAATTCCTTCTTAATAATTATATATCACTTGGTTGGTGTAACCCTTAGTTTATTTGATGACCGTTTACATTAAATGGTTATTTCTAGTCTACGCGATTTAGCTCTAATGCAAAATTAAAAGTAAACGCGTATCGGACAAAAATAAATAGTGACAATTTAATAGGAGTCGTAAAATGACCTGAAATTGAGAAATGTTACAGTTGTCATGAGTTTATACAGGTTTTGATACAGGTTTGATGTTAGGTAGATTTTTTCTGGAAAAAATCTGGAAATCGCCTGCTGTGCAGGCTGCAATTAAAAAAAATGCAGACTATTCTCCGGCGACATGTCGTCGGAGAAAGTGTAAATAAAATGACAAAAATAAGGTGCTACGCGTTGACTAGTCGACACATAAGGACCCATTCCCCGGCGACATGTCGCCTGGGATACCGTGCACTAAGCGACAAAATACATGCGTAGTCGTTGACTTGTCAACGTATAAGGAACACAATCCCCAGCGACATGTCACCGGGGATAATACATAATTAATTAAACTTTCAGTAAGTATTGTAATTAACTAATTTTTAAATAGGACTTTCCCCAGCGACATGTCGTTGGGGATTATGTGCCACCGTGGCACTAATTCTTTGACTGAAAATTAAGTGGGTCCCACCGTTTCGCTGGGGATTGTCCCTGTTTCGCTGGGGATTGACGCTGGGAATGTTATCCCTTTCGATGGGCCCCCTTTCCCCAGCGAACATTCCCCACGACCAAGACCTAGGGAAAGGGAAGTCCCAGCGACATGTCGCTAGGGAAAGCACCGCGTGAATTTTCGCCTGTGAAATGTATATGATGTAGTGCTGGCCATATCCATGAACCGATCTTGAAACAACGATATGGATTATGAGATATTTCAAGCCGTCCTAAATTTCTAAAAAATTTTGAGGTCCCTGTGCAAAATTACATAATGAGACATTTCGAGAAAAATGTTTATAATATACGAGATGTCATGTGTATATAAGAATATAATAAAAAAAGCAATTAATTTATGTAAACTTTTAACATATTGGTGAAGTAGGAAACAAATTTTGGGGCCCCTAAAATTTTTGAACAGGCCTTGTTGCGGTCGCTCCATCCTGCACACACCCTCAAAGACGGCCTCTGGAGATATTTACAACGGAATATATTAAGGTAAGTTCTTGTGATAATTTATTTTTATTTCTATTTTAATGATGAATTTTAATTTTAAATATATAATGCAAATTAAAGTGTTAGATTAGAATGTCTATTTAATCTTGTACCGCTTCTTTATTGTTTTATTTGCATAATTATCATAATCTTGGAATATAAGCATTTTGGCTTAGTTTTGTTTTCTCCTTTATTATAAGACAATAAATTGATTTTTGGCTACAGATGCCAGTTCATTACTGTTTATGTAAAGCGATAATGGCGAGTTTATTAGTAGTGTAGTAAAGTGTATCACGGGATAGTAAGATAATTGTTTCTATGTTATCATGTTTTGGTAATTGTTTTATTTTGGCGAATAAAAAGATGAGCTTTTTTAGAGTGGAATTGAATTGGAATAAACAAAGGTGTTGCATATGGTGGTTTATATGACCTTTAGATAATCGTTGACACACCCGGGCCGGAATAAGGCCATCTAAAGATAGAAAGACCATTCCAATATCATGATCAGTAATGCTTGCAGACGACTACTAGATCCGTAATTATATCTTTAGCCTTAATTTCAATGCCTTCAACATATAATTTTGTGTGTTATTTATATAAGTTTTTAATGTATATCATTATATTTATAATTGTATAAGTTATATGGAAGTACTGTAACATTTATGAATAATTTGCATGCTAGAATTTACCATATGTTGATTCATGAAGTGTTATCATTACCTCATTTCTTATGCAACATATATGCTTAAAATTTAGCTCATGTATAGAAGATCAAGTTAAGAAAATTTGCAGGTAGGCCACTGGCATTTTTGATAACGAGAGGTTACCGAGTTTTGAGCTTGCTCAACTCGGCTTTCAGTCAAACTTTTAAGAGGACGAATTTGAGCTAAGCTCCACTCACCCAGCAGAGTCAAACTTTTAAGAGGCCGCGAGTTTTGTAGCTACTCAACTCGGCAGATTCAAACTTTTATGTAGGAACAATTAAGGAGCTAGCTTAACTCGGTTGATCCCAAGTTTTTAATGAGGTTCATGCCGAGCCCTTACCAAAAAATTAGCTCAAAGAAGTCTAACAAGTCTATCTGATGCTTTTCAACGTTTTCCAAGAACAAAATGAGCTTTTTCAGGCAGAGAATGAAAAAGTTAAGCAACATTACAAGGAATTATATGATTCTATTAAGATCACTCGTACTAAACATATCGAACAAACAACTGCCTTGTTAACTGACAATGAGAATCTGAAAGCCCAAATACATGAAAATCTGAACTGCATGCACTATGTATTATGTAAAACCAAGAATTCTTGCCCCTGGTAGGTATGCTATAGATGTTGAACCAATTCCCCCACGCAATAGGAACAATAGGGAAGTGCATCTAGATTATCTCAAACACCTTAAGGAAAGTGTGGAAACCTTTCGCGAGATCGTAGAGGAAGCTAAGGCTGAAAGAACATTACTTGTATTTGCTTGCCTTTACACTAAACACTCTCAGGAACTGTTAGAATACGTGATTGGCACTTATCCGAAAGACTTCAATCAACGTGATAAAAACCATGCTGCTACCCCCTTAACTAGGAAAAAGCAAGTTACTTTCAAGGACCAATGTGAAACATCAAATACTAACACACACAAACATGTAGAGCAAGTAAACATTCAGAAGACTAATGTACATGTGCCTCCTTCTACAGGAGTAAACAGTTGCACTGATGCTAGCGAATCACAGCTTGATAAGCAACACGAACTGAAGCACGCAAGTCTCTAGAAATCAGACCGATATGCTAAAGACAAACTGGTGATCCCTGCAAAGATATGATCATAAGCAATTCTAAGAATGAAACTGTTTAGTTCATACATGCGAGCGCTGGACTAGATAAATAGGTATTAGACCCGCCATGGCTGCAAACACGATGCAAGATGCACAATTTCAACTACTGCAGCAAACATTTTCAATATCTAGAAAGCCTTCCACTATTCACAGCAAGCATGACAAATATTGTGAAACATAAGCATTGCAAATAAGATCAACCTGCCTATTCAATATCTACTACCAAGTAAAAGATAAAAGATTAAGTTCAAACAACAATTTAACTATCACAATCAACCTACGATTAAGTTCAAACAACTTAATAAGCAACACGAACTAAAACACACAAGCCTAAACAACTTGATATTCAACACAAACAACAATAACAACATAAATTAGAACCCAAGAACCACCTAATCAAATAAGATAGTACCCATTAATCATATTCACATCTAGTACACAATAACACGCAATCGAAAGTTGAAAACACCAAAAAGGTAGTGGGAGAGGGAGGTGTTTTGTAAATTAAAGTACGTGTACTTCGGGAAAGGCGCTCGCCCAAAAAATTCTAAAGCACCCTCACGGCACCAGCAAACAAAAAATATTTGATCCGTCATGGCTGCAAACTCGATATCATGATGCCCCGTCAAGATACGAGTCACTTACAACCAATAATAATTGCCATCCAAATTCATCACAAACAGTGTCAACCTAAGATATTCACATCAACCACCCCAAAATAAAAGTAGCATTAAGCAGACACGACATGTCTAAAAGGGTACCCAAGACACGACGACCGCAAACATGATGCCATGATGCCCTGTCAAGCCACTTGACCCTTTCAAACTCCATACAAAATGTAAAAAAGACAGTGCAACATTATCAAAGCCTTAACAAAGATCAATTATATAACAACCCGTAATTTTCATCAATGTAAATATCCATCTATTAATTTAGATGCAATGTAATATCTACTTATTATATAATATATCACTTTTTCACAGGAAAATTTTTGCTTTAATCTCTTATTATGTAACATAACTTGCATAACTAAAGTTAACGAGCTCACACAACCTACCTATGACAATCCTATCTTCATATATATTAAGTAAACATCATAGTATGTCAAGTCAACAATCTAATAACCATTTTATCATATATGTTATTCATTTAACAAAGTTTTTACGACGATAATACCAAATGAGCTTAAACCGTTAACATTTATGCCTAAACCCTAATTTTGGGTAATGTAAAGATTTAAGATAAATGTACAAGTGATCCAAGCTCATGTACAAGTAATATAACATCTCATTTAAATATAATTTCCCTCAAAAATAAAGTATAAGTCCTTTAATGCATAATGTATAAGTCATTAATGCACGATATCCAAAATAGCCATTTTACCTCCGTTTTTTAAGTAATCTTGTACAACCTATCAAGTACAAGTTACAAGCAAGTCATGCACTTCATTTACATTCTATATTTATTCTCAATTCATAAAATTACAAGAAATCCAAGTTAAAAACCCTAACCCAAGCTAAATAGTAACCCATGACCAGTTTCTCAATTTTTATCCATTTGAAACTTCAACCACTAAATAAGTCGTAATAACTTATTTTACAACTTTACCAATCATATTCTATCATCATTCCATCATTTCATTTCAATTATACACAAAATAAATCCAAGAAACCCTAAACATGCCCTAATGTGAACTATTGACCCGTTTACTCGTTTTCACCCATTTTTAACCCGAACCACCTATCAATTCTTGTTATTAATCCTTAATACAAGTCTTGTAATCATTAATCTATCATTACATCATCAATGAACTCGAAATTCAAGCATAAAAACTATAAAGGAGATCTAATGAACCCATGACCCCCATTGTTGCAAAATGACCCATTTTGAAACCTCTCTTGCACTCAAGCACCTCATGACTCACCCACATGCTCCCTTAAGCAGCTTACCACGCTGATATAACCATCTCTTGGCCATGAATGAAGCCCCATATCCACCCTTAGCATCCAAGGCTTGTCGCGGCTTACACCACCACAAAATCACCTCCACCTCACCTATTCTACCTCCATATACCTCCATATCACCTCCCTAGACTCTCCAACACAGATAGAACAAGATCATGACACCTTATCTCTTTCTCCTTGGCCTCCAAGGTTTGAACGAGTATAAATAGGGGTGCCATACCTCCATTCTAACTCATCCCTCACTTCCTCCTCTATAACCAATCATAGCAGCAATACTTTACTCAAAGAAGTTCCTAAGAGGTCTTAAGAAGTCTCAAGAATAGAAGTGAAGCAAACAAAATCAAGAAAAGAAGCCCGGGAGTCGTTATTCTAGGCGTACGAAGCTAAAAGTCTTGATTTTGACCCGTTTTCAAGCTATAAGCTCAAATCTAGGTTCTATTATCTTCATACCTGCTCCTACACTCTTACAATGTTCATATGATCCTAAAT
>BQNB010134186.1:0-14526 GCA_026074375.1 Tanacetum coccineum | reverse complement strand
GAGGTGAATGCAAATGAAGTTTATGATATGAAAGCTAGATTTCCAGATCCACTTGCATTAATTGCCAACACTTATAATCCGCCACTATCTTATTCAAGTTACCCATCACAGTATAATCAGCAAGTCCAAGTTGCTGCTCCAAAACAACCTTATATTCCACAACCAACCTATGAGACACATGTTGTTTTCCAACAACCACCTGCATTACCAACATCATCAGATTCAGTATTTGCAATACCAACTTTTTTACCCACCGATGATCTAATAGCTAGTCTCAACAAGGCTATGATGTTTCTCATCACTATTATCACCTCAAGATATACATCAACCCACAACCAACTCAGAACCTCGTCTAATCCAAGAACTCAAGCCAACATTCAAGATGGAAGAGTAATCGTGTATAATGTGCAAAGAGACTAGCCAGGGATAATACTGGTAATATGGAGGGTGAGGACATGAACCAATGATTTTTAGTTAAGATAGTGGGGATTGATGCTAATCCACCAGTGAGGTGATCTGATGTTTAATTGCAAGGGGGGAGGGGGTCATTATGCAAAACAGTGTACTGCAAAGAAACGAGTAAAGAACTCAGAATGGTTTAAGGAAAAGATGTAGCTTGCACAACATCAGGAAGCAGAGATTGAGATTGATGCTGAGTGATATAGTCATTTTAGTAGCATTGTATCATTAGTGTATGATTAAGAATAGAGAGAGAAAGTAAAAAGGGATTTTTTGCTTTTTATAAAAGGGAGGAAAAAAGAGAATGAGGTCACAAGAGGATAAAAATGAAAGGTTACTCCTAATGGTGAGGTTAAGCCGCTTATTTATTCTACTTTTTCCCTACTCTACTTAACGTTGGCTCAATACACATTATTACCAACAAATGGAACACCAATGATAGAGTACAAAGGATCTTTTTCAATACCAGAATAAGTGATGGTTGGAGCAGTAAGATTGATTTTTGGTGGGAACATATATGTACATGCATGCAAATGCACATGCAAAATGCACTAGTAAGTATTACACGCAACTCGTAAAAAGCACGCGATATATGAAAATATGCCCGTAAGGATGTTGCACGTTAGTCATGAATAAACTACATTTATTCAAAATCTGGAACGCATCCGAAGACGTTTTTGCCAAAACGCGGAAAAAATCTAACGGTTTCACGTAGAATCAAATACTCACGAAAACAAAAAAATGCTCAAGTAATTAGATAAATATTAAATCTGAAAGCGACAGTTGCTACAGTCTCCCCTAGTTAATGGAATTTCGTCTCGAAATTCAATTAGTACTACTTAGTGACATGTCCATCTTCGAAAAGATGCGGGTACTTAAGTCTCATATAGTCATCTCGTTCCCAGGTAAATTCAGGTACTCGCTTTGAGTTCCATCGGACCTTGACAATCAGAATCCTACTACATTTCAACCTCTTGATTTACCGGTCCATAATCTCCACCGGTTCTTCTACGAAGTGTAATTAAGCATCTATTTGGATTTCCTCCAACGGCTCATGTAGAGTTTCATCTACAAGGCACTTCTTGAGGTTGGATATGTGGAACGTATCGTAGACGCCACTTAACTCTTGAGGAAATTTCAGACGATTGGCTACCGGACCAATCTGCTCAGTACTTTTGCCCTACGAATATGGGTGCTAACTTACCCTTCTTCTCAAAACGCACGTAACCCTTCCAAGGGGACACCTTGAGTAGTACATGATCACCAACACAAATTCCAAAGGTTTTCGATGGTTATCGGCATAAATCTTTTGACGATCGTGATCAGCCTTAAGTCTGTCATTGATTTGAAAGATCTTTTCGGTAGTCTCTGGTACGATCTTGGGTCCGATCATTTGACTTTCACCGGCTTCCGCCCAAATAACAGGTGAGCGACACTTCCGCCCATAAAGTGCTTCAAACGGCGCACACTTTATGTGTATGTAATATTATTATAGGAGAATGCAGTCAATGGAAGATGAGCATCCCAATTTCCTCCAAAATCAATGACACACGCTCTAAGCATGTCCTCCAAGTTTGGATAGTACGCTCACTCTAACCGTCAGTCTGAGGATGGTAAGCCGTACTCATGGGATTTATGGTTGTCGTAGTAAGCCAGACGGTCTCTGATGTCCGGCATTAACCTTCGAGTAAGTTAGACACTTGCTGACGTAGATGGCTATGTCTTTCTTCATTCCAAGTGCAACCTAATACGCATCTCTAAGGTCATCGTACCTCTAATCCGCTTCGGGATGAATCAAGTACCTTGACTTGTATGCTTTATCCATTACTGAGGTTCTTACGTTGCCCACTAAAGGAACCCAAATTCGTCCTACGAAGTACAACGCGCCGTCTTCCTTCCGATCCATTTGTTTGTCTAAACCTCGCAGTGTTTCACCCTGCACATTAACTTCCTTGAATGCTTCCTTCTAAGTTTCAAGTATCTTACTTTTAATGTTCGAGCAAATCGTCATTTTCATTGCCCGCACACTACTGGATTACTTATTCTCTTTCTACTCAACGAATCAGCTACCATATTCGCCTTACCAGGATGATATCGAATTTCACAATCATAATCGCTGAACAACTCAATCAATTGTCTTTGCCTCATATTTAATTCCTTCTGGTCGAAGATATGCTGAAGGCTCTTATGATCGGTATAGATAACATTTTTCGTTCTGAACTAGTAATGTCTCTAACATTTGAGGGTGAATACCACCGCACCGAGCTCTAAATCATGGGTGGTATAGTTCTTCTCGTTCACTTTGAGTTGTCAGATGGCGTTATGCAATCACCTTACTTTCTTTTGAATCTGTACGCATCCTAAGGCCTTCTCCTGACGCGTACAATATACAACAAAAATCATCATGGTCCACTTGGAGGGTCAAAATTGGGGCACTACACAGGGCATCTTTCTCTGAAAGGATTTCTCATGTTCTTCACCCCAATCAAACTTCTTATCCATTTGGGTTAATAAGGTGATTGGTTGTGCAATCTGAATTGTTTTCATTTGTTACGCGGGGGTTAATAAACCCGCTAGTCCTAAAAATTAACGGATCTCTGACGGAGTGCAAGGAGCTTACCAATTCTTCACTGCTTCTATTTTTACTGGGGTTCACATGAATACCCTCTTTGTTGACTACATGACCAAGGAAATGTACTTCTTCCAACTAGAATTCACACTTCGAGAATTTAGCGTATAATTTCTCCTCCTGAAGTAATTATAGGATTAATTTTAGATGGACTTCATTTTCTTCCTTAGTATTAGAGTAGATTAAGATATCATCAATAAAGACTATAACGAATTTATCCAGATACGACTTATACACGCGGTTCATTAAGTCCATGAAAACAGCAGGTGCATTTCTGAGTCCGAAAGGCATCACTAAAAACTTATAGTGTCCATAACGAGTTCTAAAGGCCATTTTTGGTACGTCCTCCTTGTGTACCCTTAGCTGATGGTATCCCGATTGAAGATCTATCTTTGAGAAATATCGCGAACCTTGGAGTTGATGAAACAAGTCATTAATCATTAGAAGAGGGTAATGGTTTTTAACTGTTAGTTTGTTCAATTCATGGTAATCAATGCACATACAAAGGTAACCATCCCTCTTCTTAACGAATAGAACGGGTGCTCCCCAGGGTGAATGACTTGGACGAATGAATCCCTTGTCTTGGAGTTCTTGGAGTTGGTTGGACAACTCTTGCATTTCGGAAGGTGCCAAACGATACGAAGCTTTTGCTACAGGGGTCGCTTCAGGAACGAGGTCTATTGAAATTCGATTGGTCAAAGAGGAGGTAATCTCGTTAAGTCTTTGGGGAAGAATTTAGGAAAATCCCTTACAATCGGGATGTCTTCAAGTTTCTTTTCATCGGCCTTCATGCTCGCGAGTAGGGGTGTCAGTAGGGTCGGGTTGACCCAACCCGAACCCAAAACCAAACCCGATAAAGCTTATCAGGTCGGGTTAAATCGGGTGAAAAAATCTTGTTGGGTTGTTTTGACCCGAACCCGATAACCCGACTTTGTTATCGGGTCGGGTTCAGGTTAGATAATTAATGTTATCGGGTCAACCCGATAAGACCCGAAAATCAGTTTGTAATATGAATGGCTATTTAGTTTTTTTAGGTTGATGGCTACTGAACATGATAAGTATCACACACACAATAGATATTGCATTCTTTTTTATTTTCCTATAAGACGTCTAACGTTACAGAAGTGTTTGTTATCTAAAATGTTCACAGGAAAGTATCTTGTTTGGACTTAAGAGCTGCTAGTGTTATTTAGAATCTATATGATAATTACTTCAATTATTGGTATTCATAATTTGGCCTCTTCTTTTAAAATGGACAAACACACCAACTCAACAAAAATCTTATACAACGTTTACTTTTTTGTTTAAAATTTATTAGGTCTTATGTACTCTTATGTAATGAAGTTCTACAATTCATTTAATTTTGAATGTAATTTAGAAAAAATTTACTTGCTTTAGAACTATTGGATATAACAGTCCTGAAACTCTAGTAAAAGATCTCTCATGGCATGAAAACAAGGAAAGCCTCCCTAGTTTATACCATGTTGATTTCTTTAAGTGTGCTGCATAATTACTTGGAGTTGTGCTGGCACCATGTGTTCGATCAGTAGGTCGTTTTCATTGTAGATATTTCTAGGTTCGGTTAGTGGGTAAGGATAGGAACTCTTTTTAATACTAATTAAGATCATCAGTTATCTTTTATGTGGAGGATACATTTTGACTTTGCACACCAGTTGGCCAAACTGCGTTTAAACTTTGCAAACCAGTAGTAATGTAGCATGTATATAGTATCACCCGATAACCCAAATCACCCGACCCGACATAACCCGACCTGAATACCACCCGAACCCGACAACCCGATTCCTTATCGGGTCGGGTTACGAGTGAGGTTTTAAAATTCAAAACCCGACTCAACCCGACCCGATAAGACCCGATAACCCGATAACACCCCTACTCGCAAGGTGCTTCAGGTTTTCTTCCGACCATTCACCATGGACCTCAAGTCCGTCGTCGTTTGACAGCGGAATCCGAGCGATCTTTTTATGACAAACCATCTCAGCCTTAAGCTCTGATAGCTAGTCCATTCTCATAACCACGTCAAACTCCCATGACTGAAAGATATTAAGTCGATAGCAAGGAATAGTTCTCTAGTTCTAGGCCGCATCCATGAAAGATCCTATTGGTTTCTACCGTTATCTCAACATGGTAATCGACGAGATTTATAGTGTTCTATTTGTTTCTACTTTCAACGGTTGCACGCCTCCTGATTCTAAATCGGATTGAATCAAAGTATGCAACAAGGATAACCAGGGATGGAGGAACCTTCTATTGTTGAGAGATAAAATCAAGAGAAAAGGCATGTGTCCAATGAAATTTGTGAGGGCGTGATAAATGATGTAGCAATTGTTCCCTTAGAATATCTTGTCACTAAGAGGGAAGATATGAGGCAATACTTGCAGATAATCTGCTAAGGATATAATTGGGTCTAACGGATGTTATTGGAATAATGAATGGAATACCAAGATTTGTTCCTGAGTCGCGCGTGTTTCTTCTTGGAGATAGGATTTTATGATTTTTCCACAATTATTTGTTTGAGCAAGTATTTGACCAAATATAGTTTGAGTTGCGTAAATACATATAATATAGTTCAATATTCATAGTAATAACTATTATGTGAAAGAAGAGCCATAAAATTTTATATATGAAAAGATAGATAAGCATCCTACCATACCTAGTTTTAGATTTTTTCATAATGATAGTCGTGCAAAATAATACATCCGAAAAGTTTGTATTTCGTAGTAACCTTTAACAAGGTTGGTTTTCCAACATAATTCATAGTAAAAAGAGTTTTAACAAAGATGCATTTTAAGTGGTGTATAATAAATACTTTAAACTCTTGAAATCGTAACAGGTAATGAAACTGTTATAATGGATTTTAAGTTTTTAATAAAAACATTATTTTATTTTGTCCAAACGGGGTTAAATAATAATATATAACAAAATTTAATATTTAAACGCATGTCGAAATACAAAGGTTTTGATAATAAAATAATGCAACCGTTGAAAAATACTAAAGCGCCATGCTTAAAAGGGTATTCTAGAAAACATTTCATTGGTGTGAATTTAGTTATCAAAATACTCGACTTAACCTAATCCTTACCATCTCCGAAACACGGAAATCAAGAAGAAAGTTGTTATCTTGGTCAACGCGGATGACTTATTTAAGAATCATAAGTTCATCAATCTTCTAGTAGTCCTTTTTGTTTCACGAGTCGTCCCCAAGGTCAGGATCATATGACAAAACAACAAATGAGATGACACTATAGGGGTTTACTCCTGAGGTAACTAATTATGTTATCCGACTCATCGGTTCAGAACGCGGTGTCGAATAGGGCTGATTATGACACATTAAGGATGTCGTAAAAGTCTGATAAGATTCTATCTCGTCTACGCTTACTGTTCTAGAAATTACCTCGAGGCATCCTATGACTCCAATAAATCCATGTTATATGATGTAACTATTATCACGTTGGCCAAGCGTCATAATACCTGCATCATATAGGCATGTCATCGCATTCTAGGAGTGATTCAAATAGCACATAGAATTCTCACAAATCAAGAAGTATACACGTAATTGCACATAGTTCCTATTATGCAGCTATATGAGGGTACTTAGGTTATAGTCTAGGGAATGACTGTTATCAGCCCATCATAAGTGCTCTTTTAACCAGGGTGTCACACCCAGTCTAAGGCGGAAACACGAGATGTAACGAACATGATCGTCATAACACATTGATATAAGACAATAGAGAATTCACTAAATGAAAGACCAACTTAAATATGTCATGACGAATCCCGATACAAGCGGAGACTTGTATCGTGGATAGTCAGTACCATGAAAACATAGCCACATAGTCATAATAATCCCACAACCCAGGACAAGTAAAATTAAAGTCAAATAGTCAAATTAAACATAAAGAAATAAATGCAAGAATACAAGAGATAAGTAACCCACGAGGGTTACATCCTAAGTCTCTCTAAGTAATGCGTGAAGGCCCTATTCCTTTTTAGGCACAGTAGGTTGATTACCTAAAAATGAATACTCGAAAATGTCAACATAAAGTTGGTGAGCTCGTAGGTTTAAGTAATAAACCCATTTGATGTGCATATATTTTAAGTAGGACAAAAGTGTGAAGATATGAATATACAAGCATTAAGAGATAATACACGACAACGAATCACATAAATAAACTCATATAGAAATGGGTGCATCTTCCGCAATATACTGGGCGCCTCTACCCAAAGATATACTAAGCGCCTCTTCCCGAAGGTAAATTACCTCTCGCAACCTAAGTACACAGTAATGCACATATAGCAATATAAACGCACATATTGTCCAAGTATAAAATAGTGTAACACAACACAAAACATTTAAATATCATTTGAGTATCATTTCCCTTTAGGAAAATATAAGTAAAAAGGGGCTACGAAAACTCACCTTAATCAAGGTTGTGAATCGGAAATAAATCAACAAGTGAAGAACAAGTACGATTGTCCTAAACGCGACCTAGATGTAATATAGTGCGCTCTAGGTGCAAGCAAACGATAGTGAAATGATGCATATGCGATTTTTATAAAGTTCTCATCACCCGAACATGTTTGCAATTTAGTTATGTAAGTCAAAATGCGATCTCGTAAAAGTTATATAGTTTTTATTAAGCTTTGGCGCTAAAACAAAAGTTACTATTTTTACCAATCTTTAGAAATTCGCACATTATCCATTTTTAAATATTTCTGTTTAATTAATAATATTTTTGAAATCTTCCGAAGCGTATGAAAAATATATAAATAATACTACAATATTTGTTAAGGGTTTTATAGCTCCTTCAGACTCTAAAACACCAAAAAACCTCTTTTTAAGTTTCAAACAGCTCACTTTTATTAGCCAAATTCAAGCAGAAAGTTTATAAATTTTCAAATTTTAGTCCGACTTTAGAAGGGCGTAACTACATCGTTATAAGGATTCACGGAATGGCCAAAAACGATGTTTCAAGGAAAAATCACGTTCTACAAGTTGTCTCTTATGAGTTTCACCCGACTCAGACCCGAAATGGGTCAACCACACGAAAACGTAAACTAGACATAATGTGTTTAAAACAGTTTTTGTTGGAAAAGTTACTAGTTTTTATCCGTACTTCATTTGGTCGTAACTCACTCGTTTTAAGTCGGATTTTAACGAAATTTATATCCACACGGAAAGAGAGATGAGTAAATTTTGTGTTGTGTTGTGTGTATGTAAACCATAATATAAGAATAATAAGTTTATATATGATGGTGTTTTAGTTTTTGGTGTTCTTGGTAAACTAGCACAAAAACTAACCCCTGTGGGTCGTGTGGTGTGTGTCGTGGGTTTAAGGGACCAAGGGGAGTGTTCCAAAATTTTAACCATGGTGCAAGCATATGTGTAGTAATAAGTTAAAGGCTAGTTGTCATGGTACCACATGTGGGGTTCAATACATACAAAAGACAAAATAAGTTAGAGAAATATGGGGTTTGTACAAGGGAAGAAAACAAGGGTTTAGGGACCATGTACCATGAGCCAATAATAAAATTTGAACAATGTGGGTGTGTTTGTTGTGGGTTCGGTCGAATAAGGATCCAAAGGCGCCCCGGGGGGGGGGGGGGGGGGGGGGGGGGTGCGCTTGTTGGAATTATTTTTTGAAATTGAAAATCTTTAAACCATGCCATGAAATGTTTAGTTATTATTTTTTGGTGGGAAACATATATAGCACATGCATGTAAATGCACTAGTAAGTATTTCACGCAACTCGTAAAAAGCACGCGACATATGAAAATATTACCGTAAGGACTTTGCACGTTAGTCATGAGTAGACTACATTTATTCAAAAGCCGGAACGCATTCTAAGACTTTTTTGCCAAAACGCGGGAAAAATCTAACGGTTCATGTCGAATCAAATACTCACGAAAACAATAAAATGCGCAAGTAATTAGATAAATATTAAATCTGAAAGCGACAGTTGTTACATGGTTGTCTACGCCTCAACTTCCCCATACACCGTGCAACGGTATTGGGACCCGGAACCCATAAAAGACCGTATTGTGTTACGTTACCTTACCTTACCATGATTGCCATAATCTAATTTTAAGTTTTTTAGCTTCCAGGGATGTGCCTCTTCTTTGATTCTCATAGTGATTATATACTAGCGAGTAACCTTTCCCGAACAATTTGCTAACCTATAACTAATTAAACTTTGCTATGGGTTTTTTTCTCGAAGAATTACAAACTCAAATTATGATTTGGTTTGATATGATTTGTTATTTTTCTGAGATGTTTGATGTGTGCTGATTAGCTAATTATATTTTACCTGCAAAATACAAAAACAAACATTATGGGGCGCTGGAATTATTTTTGAAATTTAAAATTTTAAACCATGCATGAAATGTTTAGTTATTATTTTTGGTGGGAACATATATGCACATGCATGTAAATGCACTAGTAAGTATTTCACGCAACTCGTAAAAAGCACGCGACATATGAAAATATTACCGTAAGGACTTTGCACGTTAGTCATGAGTAGACTACATTTATTCAAAAGCCGGAACGCATTCGAAGACTTTTTTGCCAAAACGCGGGAAAAATCTAACGGTTCATGTAGAATCAAATACTCACGAAAACAATAAAATGCGCAAGTAATTAGATAAATATTAAATCTGAAAGCGACAGTTGTTACATGGTTGTCTACGCCTCAACTTCCCCATACACCGTGCAACGGTATTGGGACCCACAACCCGTGAAAGACCGTATTGGGTGTTACGTTACCTTACCTTACCATGATTGCCATAATCTAATTTTAAGTTTTTTAGCTTCCAGGGATGTGCCTCTTCTTTGATTCTCATAGTGATTATATACTAGCGAGTAACCTTTCCCGAACAATTTGTAACCTCATAACTAATTAACTATGCTATGGTGTTTTTACTCAAAGAATACAAACATCAAATTATGATTTGGTGATATGATATTGTTATGTTCTAGAAATGTTGATGTGTGCTGATTAGTAATTATATTTTACTGCAACTACAAAACCAAACAGTATATATGTTATTAATCCGCCGGAAAACCACAAAAAAAACTACAAACAAGCCGAAGAGTAATAGCTACTGACATAGAGTGAATGATTGCTACCCGTATGCATTTCATGGGTAAAAAATTGTAGATACGATGTCACATAGTTAAGTATTGAATTTTTAATTTGCATATGTTTTGGGCAAAATCGTCTTGACATCTTGATGAAATCTTAATAGACTGTGATTTTTTTATATAGCTATCCAAAAAAATACTGCACAAACATGCTCAGTGTTGCTGTTGTGTGTGTGGTCGCGCAGGGTGGGGAGGGGGGGGGAGGGGGGGGTAGAAAAATGATAACAAAATTTGTTTGGCGATGAGGAGGATCAGAAACTAGAAGTTCCATGCTTGGACAATCCCCTCTCACTCCCGCTTCATCTAAATGTGTAAAAGATCCTACCGCACTTATAGGCCGAGTACTCTACCGTTGAATTAGCAACCTAAATAGAAAAAGGGGTAGAATAACAAAAAATCGTAAACCAAAGCATTAATCTATGAAAAAAATTATAATCTATTTGGATCATAAAAATGTCTAAATTAGATGAAAAAAAAATCCCAATCAAAATAACTGAAGAAATGTAAAAAATGCGAACCATCCTTTATTTCTATGTTATACGTTTTTTCAATCCATAATCCGGGCATCAAATCCAACGAACCCATCATTTGAATCAACAGGTAAAAAATAAAACCTATGGGACGGAAATAGATAGAACTAATTATCACGATAAATTATATTTGTTTGATACAATGTTGTCAATATAAACGTTAAGAAAGGAATACGGTGAAAAAAAACAAGAACTCAAATTGAAAGAATAGTAAAAAAGGGACTTGTGTTGGATTGTTTATTTAAATAGTTAATTACAATTTAACCCGCAAATAATTTGAAAATTTCTTAATAGACTGTGATTTTTTTATTTAGGCTATCCAAAAAATTTTGCACAAACATGCTCATGTTGCTCTGTGTGTGTGTGTCGCGCGGAGATTGAGAAAATAGATAACAAAATGTTTGGCGATGAGGAGATTGAGAAAATAGAAGTTCATGAGTTGGACGAATCCCTCGCTTCATCTAAATGTGTAAAAGATCCTACCGCACTTATAGGCCGAGTACTCTACCGTTGAATTAGCAACCTAAATAGAAAAAGGGGTATGTAGATACAATCAGAATAAAAAAAAATTCTTAAATCAAAGCATTAATTT
Organism: Tanacetum coccineum; assembly: GCA_026074375.1. Lineage (NCBI taxonomy): Eukaryota > Viridiplantae > Streptophyta > Magnoliopsida > Asterales > Asteraceae > Tanacetum > Tanacetum coccineum. The sequence continues at coordinate 3,157 of BQNB010134186.1, read as the reverse complement.
AATCTACGAAATCAAAAATAGAAAAAAAAATTCTAATCTATTTGGAACATAAAAATGACTAAATTAGATGAAAAAAAAAATTCCCGATCAAAATAAAAAAAGACATGTAAAAAATGTGGACCATCCCCTATTTCTATGTTATACACTTTTTCAATCAAAAATCCGGGTATCAAATCCAACGAACCCATCATTTGAATCAACAGGTAAAAAATCAAACCTATGGGACGGAAATAAATAGAACTGCTTATCACGATGAATTATATTTGTTCGATACAATGTTGTCAATATAAACATTAAGAAAGGAATACGATGAAAAAAAAAACAAGAACTGAAATGGAAAGAATAGTAAAAAAGGGACTTGTGTTGGATTGGCACTGCATATACATATCTACTAAAAATTTTAGTTTAGATGGAGAATAATAATAAACAAAGAATAAACAAAGAAGAAGTAGAAAAAGTATTTATGCAATCAAGAGTGTATTGAATCCATATAGAATAAAGAACTTCGATTCCTTGTTTCTTACTTGATATTAGAGGTCGAATGAAAACCATCCAATTGCAGGTCAGGTAATGCCAAAATATTTCTATTTTGTGAGGATGAATCAAATAAGGGTTTCCTTAGAAAAGGATTCTATCAAAAAAGATTCTATAAAAACAATGATAACTAGATACGAATATAAGAAGAAAAGAATAGAAGAAGAAAAAAAGGAAATAAAAAAACATAGTATAGAAAAGATATCCAAAATGATATAGAAATCATTATCCTACCCTTATTTTTTATTTCCTTAATTTCATTTCATTTCATTTCATTTGATTAGGGCAAAACCTCTGCCTTTTTTAAAATATCCTGAACAGTTCCTGTAGGCTGAGCACCTTTTTCAAGGAAATAGAGAATAGCGGGAACGTTTAAATAAGTTTGATTCTTGATCGGATCATAAAAACCCACTTTCTGAAGATCTCTTCCTTCTCTTCGGGATCGAACATCAATTGCAACGATTCGATAGACGGCTCATCGGGATAGATGTAGATGAAAAAGAACCCCCCCCCTAGAACCGTATAGGAAGTTTTCTCCTCGTACGGCTCGAGAAAAAATGATGTTTTGTCTATGGATAAAATTAGAATAAATAGAAAATCTGTAAAATGAATTAGTCTATAATATCATTTCAAATTTCAATTTAACTCATAGTAAGTTTTATTTAGCTTCCTTCCTGAAAAAAAAAATCATTTGTACTCATAACTCAAGTTGAATATATAATAATAATAAAATAATTCTCAAATATATTAAAGATTTTTCTTTAAGATATTTTTTTATTTTTTTTATTGAGTGGTCTTTAACCCACCGTTTTTGTCTCGTTTAAAATTGATTTGGATTCTTTCCGTGAGACAATTGAAGTGGTGTTTCCTTGTTCTGGGATCCTTTATTTTTGTTTTAAATCATTGGGTTTAGACATTACTTCGGTGCTTCTTAATCCTTTCAAAATGGTAGCAACATACCCCTTTTGGGATTTCTTTCTATCAAAGAATCATACCGAGGTTGATTCACGCGCGATACACTGTCGATCGAAAAAGTTTTAGCCGTTCCAACAATTTTGAAAATTTGTTCGAATGGAATCCTTTCGATTTCTATATCGAAGATATACTTACGAAGTTGTTCCAATTTATTAATTGGCATTAACCCTAGATCGTTGCCCCTGAGAAATTAATAAATACTTTCTACTCGAGCTCCATCATGAACTATTTACATTAGAACCCAATAAAAAAAGAAGGGTTCTAGTAGAATAGAACAAACGACGTCGAGCCAAGAGCACCTTCATTCCTATATAAAATGGTGGATGTAACAATAAGAATCCACACCGGATCGTGTCCTTCAAGTCGCACGTTGCTTTCTACCACATCGTTTTAAACGAAGTTTTACCATAACATTCCTCTAATTTGGAACCAGTATGGAATTGATTCAATTATGGAATCATGAATAGTCATTGGTTCAGTCGGTACAGAGACATAGTTATTTATATTTAAATATTTAATAACATAGATAATAAAGATTTTTCTGAAGAAATTTTAGCAAAATGACGTCTTTTTTTGTCTGAATAGAAGATTTTTCTATAAATATCTATCTCAAAAAAAAATCTAACAGAAATATTAACAAATCAAAATATAGAAATAACATAACTAACAGAAATTGCACAAATAAAATAAATAAATTCTATTTGACTCTGCCTCTTCAAGTGACTCAATAAGATAGACTGACCATTTCCAACTTCCCAACCTAGAAGGAATCATTACAAATCTTGATAGTTAAAAAAGTTTTCTACTTCTACATCATTATTTGAGTCAAGTTTTACTCCTTTTTATTATCATAAAAAAGCAAGATCTCTGTGTGTGTGTGTTTTTTTTTTTCAAATTGAATTGTCAATGATGCAAAGCAAATAAGCTAAATGGATCGAACATTCATTTCAGATAAGTTGATGGACACATTGCAAGGCGGATGTAGTTAAAAGGAGTTGTTTCTCTTTTGAAGAGTTAATAATTTAGTGGCCACTCGATGAAAGTGATTTGATATTTGCATAGCCATGCCCAAAATGTGGTTCTGACTTTATGACATATCATTTTGGTGATCACATCATTTCTATAACGAGAAACCGAACATTAACACATGAAAGAGTAATTCGATTCCTTCTCAACAAGTATTGAATAAAGAGATAATTGGTTTGACAACCATAAGATGATTAGCTAGTAATAATAAGTTCATTTGTGTGAGAGAAACAACGCTCACGAGTAGTAGCGTAACAATAACATTGTTGCTAGACGACTGTTACTTACTTATATAAGTTTCAAGAGTGTTTGTCTCCATGCGCAAGTGGGAGTTTGTTGGCAAGCTCCCTGTTAGGATCGACAATCGAGAGAAGGGCCCCATTGAAGGATGGGTCCCAAGAGGTTTTGCATTGAGTTTTCTTTGAGTGGGAGTGAGGGAACGAACTCATCGCTCTCCTACCGTGAGTCCTTAAAAGCAAAAGAGAGTATGCATGATGAAACATACAAACATATATTAGTTACTGTTTATGAGGCCCTAAGGGTCACACACATATAACGTGAGACACTTGAAATACATATATGCATATATTCGGTATATATGTTTATGTACATAATGAATCGT
>BQNB010134185.1:0-18349 GCA_026074375.1 Tanacetum coccineum | reverse complement strand
CTTCAACGTTGCTGCCTTTTAATGTTCAAGTTCAACAAGACTTTTGATGTTTGGTTCCAAGGCTATGAAGACCAATCTGTTTGACACAAGATCTGCTCAATGTTAATTGCTTATTATCATTAGTCTCTTCACGGTGTTTGTATGAAGAAATACAGATTTGTGCAAGACGTTTCATGTGTCCAAGTCAAGACTCAAGCAGATTGGATGTTGCTGTCAAGTTCACATTTCAATCCTTAAGGTTCAAGTTTGAAGATCTATCTAGAAACTAGAAATTAACTTAGTTAAATTCCAGTTTAGGGGAGGATTGTTAGGAATATTTGTAATACTTAGTTTCTACTAGTAGGTATGTAGTTCCTACTGGTAGAGTAGTAGTTCCTACTGGCAGGTATGTAGTTCCTGCTGGTAAGGTTATTATCATAGTTAGTCCTGGTAGGCTAAATCTAGTTCCTACTGGTAGAATACTTAGTCCTGGTAAAGTCAAATAGTTATTCCAGGATAAGATTTTAGTTAGTTAGAGATGAGGATATGCATGAGCTAAATAAGGAAGATATTCATGCATATCAATCTCACGCGTTTTTAGTAAATGCTGATTAGGGTTTCTCCACTATAAAGAGAACCTACAGCTTAGGGAAATGGAGATTTCCAGAAAAACATATTTCTCCTTGTTAATTAATAGAAATCCATAGAAGGATCTTTTAGTTTTTATTAGTCATGTTCTTCTTATTAGTCGTGTCTATATTCCGCGTAGACATTAGCTTTTCAAAGCAAGAGTCTCTCTTGTGATTAGCTTGTGATTACATAGGTTAATCACCATCCTTAACAGGCAGTAAAGATCTATCTAGAGTGGGATCCAACAAGTGGTATCAGAGCTTGTTGAGAGTCTCTCATAAGAAGAATATTCCTGGATTTAAGATCCTTATAAACCTCACAACCAAACACCTAGCAATTAAAATTCAGGTATAAGATGGTGGTTATGGTTTTAAACTAACAGTAAACTAAACTAATTTTGGTGGAAACTTATATGGTAAAAGAACGTAATTTTACTTAATCAAGCATTACTCCTTAGCTTTGCTTCTCCTAACCTTTGTTTGTCACACTTAAAAACAATGTTAGATTTGTAATATTTCCGAGTCATGAACAATTCACAATTCACACCGTCTAATGTAATAGTTTTCGTTAAGCAATGCACGATAGTTAGTATAGACTATTACAAGGACCCCAAATAGTACATGTACATGCATTAAAACAACGTAAGAGGGGAACAACATACCTATTTAGGGCTAAGGGATATAAAGACTGTTAACCCGGATGGTGTCCTTTTCTACACACTACGCGTTTCCCTAGACGCTAAGCTAATGTACTATTTTATAGCCATTTTCTAGACCTAACCCGCACAGCCATCACATGAAAACACTATTTTTTTTATAAAAAAGCGATCTACAAACTAAGATTATGTAATCAAAGTAAGATAAAATGATCGCTACCTAAGCATGTTAACTAGGAGCGAAGAATAAAATCAATCAAACAACCCACATATTGAAAGATTTAAAGCATAAAGGACTTCAGTGATTAAAACATGTGTTACAGGCTAATCTAAGAGGTTTTAAGCCCTAAGAATGGCCTAAAACTGCTAAACACACTCAAACTATAATGTTTAGGGTTCGTCTCCCAAAAGTTGAACACTAAAACCCTAAAAAAGTTGGTATATATATAGGAATTGAATCGCGACAGCGTTGCCAAATTCCTGACACCGTCGCTACACCAAATATTTTTAGGGTTTCTTTGAGGCGGTTACGTTCTGACGCCGTCACATCAATCTTGACGTCGTCGCTTATAAGTTCTGACCGCGTCGCTAGGGATTGCGACGCCATCACCAGGCACTGTACGCACATTCTTGAAACCACTTCATGTAAAGTTGTAATCTTGTCCCGTTACTTCCCAAATTGAGTCCAAGTCACGTGTATTTTCTCCAAGAGCTTCCCAAATACTAAAAACACAAAAAGGAATGATTAAGCACATCTTTTGGGCATATTTGCATGATTTAGGGGGGTTAAATCACCTCGAAAAAAATGTATAAAATGACACCTCATCAAGTCAATTAAGTTAAATTCAAACTCCACCTTAAAATAGGATATGTTTTTTTAATATTTTTTTCTTGATTTCTTTCAAGAAAAAATCATTTATTTATCCGAACAGTGTTTGTTTTTTTTGTTTTTCTTAAAGAGGGAAAATCATTTTTCGTATGTTAAAGCTGTTTATTTCGTGTTAGTTATTTGATATTTAAAATGGTTATTTACACGCATATATAATCTTAAACCTTTTATCAATGAACTTGATTATAAAAATATAATTAAACTATTAATTCTACAATTACATTACACTTTTTTCTATAAAATAAGCAAATCCAAACGCTTGTTCCAACAATATTTTTTTCATAAGTACTTATCTTTAAGCAAAAGCATAAGCAGAAAAAATGGCCAATCTCAAACACCCACTTAAGTAACGTTAACAATGACTTAACTAATTTCTTTTATTGGATGCTACTCTAGCGTCACATTATCTCATTTCTCCTCACTCGTTCATCATTTACATACCCGTAAAGCTCGCTCGATACTAGGAGCTAACCTGGGAAGATTCCCAGAAGTGTCCGTGAATCACTTAGTTTTTCATGTGTAATGTAAAATCTTGTCCGTGAATCACTCAGTTTTTTTTGTTAAAATCTTCTATAGCTTTACAAAAAAGAAACTTGTAACTTCGGCTCTTAGGTCTAACACTATATCATTTTTATCTAACATTTTTAATATAATTATAACATACATAGATACACACACCGGTCCTACAAATACACATTATATTCTTTTTTCTTATTTGTCACTATAATAACCAAAAAGGGGTGTTTATTATCATTATCATGCGTGACTATTAGAGTATCATATTAGTAAGGCTGTACGGTTTTTGGTCTCACAAGTGAGATTTGAAGCCCTTTATGACGAGTCTAAGGTGGTGTTTGTGTTTTTTTCTCAAATACCTCTTAATAGTCTTTTAATCTAACTTATTCAGACGCGGTCAGATATTTAGTTATTATTTCTTTGCTAAAGAAAATGTTAGAGATGACTATATGATGATAACAAATGAGATTTTGAAGCTCGCACGTTGCGACAAGGCATTTTTATACGGTAGTAGTAGCTAACAAACTCATTTAAAATGCCTTAAAAAATTACATCACTTTAGCAACACAAATTTAATAAAACAAATTGAGGTTAAAAGTTTAGTCATTTCAAGTCCTTAACTTCATTAGTTAGACATATTCAGCATAGGCATGCTCCTTTAGCTATGTACACTTCTTTTGTTGCCAATTCTGCCTTTTCCTAGAAATATGAAATGAATCATGAATAAAAACTAAGGTAGAACACTTCAGCACATGTTAGATCTCATGATCTTTCTAGCATAAATAATACAAAGCAATATGAGGCTGAGGTGTAATTTAAGGCTAGCAGTTTGGCGTTTGAAACCGAATACAACCCATTGATATGTACATGTGATTTATAATAGAGTGAGTAGGTACTTGATGTGTCGTTGTGCGTAGGTATTATTTATTATCAAGTTTTACATTTATATTTTGCCGACATTACCTAAAAAAAACACTAATGGGCAGTGTACCCGATCAGTTGTAGCTTCGTTGGTAAGTAGGGTGTCGATCACTAAGAGCGAGAGAGTTAATTCTTAAGTCTACTTGTATTTTAGTTATCTACGTTATTTCTAATCTAAGTTACTTCTATGTTAAACCTATGCTAAACCTAATTCTAACGAATAGGGGGGGTTTCAGTCTAAGAGCTCGCATAGGTTTTGGTGGTAACTTAAGCCTACTTTAGACATGATAACACACACAAGCAGATAATCAAAAGATAGAAGAGCGGTCAAACCAATTATAAGGAAACTGTATTAACCAAGATTAATCAAATTAAAACGCAGGTTTTTTATTAGTGCAATGATTGACTTATCTCGAGGGGCATATCATTCCTAGATTTAGGCGGTACTTCTTCCTAAAACACAGACACGCTAATTCTGTCATAATTAAATGCATCCGCATAAAGCAAGCATTTGTTGATTATAATATATCTTAGGATATTAATAATGATGGTCTTATTAAACCTTAGCTCAACGAGACTTTACTAACTTACTACTTAATGGCTCTTTATATACTAGTAGTCCACTGTCCAAGTCCTTACCAAGGGAATCAGAATGTCATTTGTTGATCCCAAGTCACCTGCTAGTCCAACTTGTTCACTAAACAAATGGCAAGGATAGGTCATTATTTGTGATCCTATGATTCTAGATATAAAAATTGCGGATATGGAGAGCTATCTCGGTATCTAGCTAGCACGATATTTTGCATTCCTAGATCCAATTGAATGATAGGTCGCATACTTAAGCACATAAACGAGTATAAATTGATAAACATAATCAACAATCAATGATAAATTAAGCAATCAAGTTAAACAAACCAAACATTAAATCTTCATATACATGGCTAATACCTAAAGGTATTAGCCAATAACCATTGTATCGAATACAAACATAATAAACGAATCAACCAAAGTAACCTAACTAAGTTAAACGAATGATACCAAAATGAATGATTATTAGAGTATAGATGATTGCAAGGTGTTTTCTATGGAATTAATGACGTTCCTAGACCTTCTTTGCTCTTCTTAGCTTCTGAAAATCGACTTCTGTGGTTAGGGTTTCGAAAATATGTTTGAGCAAAACCACACAAAAAAAAACCCTAACTGTGTCTTAGGGGATTTGTATTTATAGTTACTAGAAATTGGTTGATTTGCCGTATTGGTTGAGGTCAATATGGCGTATTAGGGGTTTCTTGAAGTATGAAATATATTCCAGAATCTTTAAATAATCTTCAATACGGGGTATACAGTCTTCTGGATATGGCGTATTGGTCTTTAATTCTTCGTGGTTTCTTGTGAAGTGCAGGCACAAATATGCCGTATCTTCCTTGATAGATACGACGTATTGGTTGTCAGAACAATGATCTTCAGATTTCTTCGTTTAAGCTCCAAAATGCGTGCCTTTTAGCACAAATTCACCTATTACTCCATAATTACTGCAAATAACAACTTTAAGCAATTAAGTACCAATTCTTGCAATAATTTATACAAAATAGGTAAGAAATATGGGATAAATGATGCTATAAAAGTGACGTTATTTGATATTATCAAATATTCCCCCATTTGAATCCTACTTGTCCTCAAGTAGACTTTAGAAAATTTATGAAAATGTATCCCAACCGTAGTCAAGGATTTTCCCTTTAAGCAATTATTTGTTCAATTACTAGTACATAACCAAACACCTCACGAAATAGGAAAATAAAAACTCTCAATTCGCTCAACTAATCTATGTTGTAACATTTAAATAATTCGCTCAATTGCTCGGTCGTGATGAGTATTCTATCATAGGCTTGGCGAGGATACACATCTCCACCACTAAAGCTAAGGAGTGACAAGTCTTCAAAAGGTAAATTGGGTTTAAAAGGTTCAAGGGTTTGATCACTTTTTCTAATCTCTATCGATGCCAATTAAACCAGTAAGGGTGAAAAACCATATATACACATCCGTAACGACAAAATAGACATACATGATTGCATTTAGTTCCCTCACTCGAGTAAAACCAAGGGTTAGGACGCAGAGTGATATAGGGTAGGGATCTTCTAATCTTTCACCAAAAGTAATAAACCAACAAGGCGGACAAAATCACACATACATGACCATAATGACGGAATAGACACATGTGATTGCTCGCATCCTCATTCAAGTAAGACCTAAGGTTAACGATTAGGAAAGGGAAAATAATTATTGTTAAATAAAAAGAATAAAACAAATAGATTACGTCCAAACAAATAAGGCACAGTGTTGCTAGTACTTTTCCGACAGTACCCATGAAAAAGACATAGAAATATAAACACAAACATCTCGATCATAGATCAACAAAAACAACCTTAGTTGGCGTTCCCGTAACGGTCAACTCCTAATCATCCATAATATACATACTTTACAACATTAGTGGTGATATCGACCACTTTTTTTAAAAGAAATACATGGTTGGTTTATTTCGACCAACATACAACAATACTCGACAGAATCACCTTTTTTGTACTTTTTACTTTTTTTGATTTTTCTTTCGAACATATATACAATACAAATTTTGGTGTATTTTCACCATCTTCACGATCACAACGAATCTGGATAATTTATCCATAATCCTCCATACTTTGGATGTCTAAAATGATTTGCGAAAGTAGTAAAACACACTGAAAATTTAAGATTAAAAATATACACTACTTTCACATTCCCAATTAGGGGTGAGCACGGTCCAAAGACCGGACCGGACCGGCCAAGACCGGACCGGACCGAGGACCGACTTGGTCCAAAATGCCGGACCGAGGACCGGACCAAAATGGTACGGTCCGGTCCGGGTCGGTCCGGTCCGGGTCGGTCTTCGGTCCGGTCCGGTCCTACACGGCATAATCGTCGGGTTTTTGGTCGGACCGAGCCGGACCGGACCGGACCGAGACATTATTTACCTGTCATGACAGTAAATATGTCATTTTTCACCGACTCGTTTATTCATTTAATACCATTTCTTTTTGATCAAGAAAGCCACGTGCCCACAAAATTATCCCGAATGAGATTTTAATTCATTTTTCATGTTTTACCATGTTTTCGTGAGTTTTGTCATTTTAGACTTAATTTACGTTTTTACCTAAAGTGTCGGCTAGGGAGCTAAATTTATGTTGTAAAACTAAGTAAATTCAAGTTTATATAAAATTTGCCATGGTTTCTTTTCCTTCTCTCTTTGGGTCGCTCCATGTGACCAACAACAACACATTATAATAATTGTTTTACAACTAAATTTACCCACAAAAATTTTTTTACTTAACCATTTAAAACCATTTTTTTCACAACACCATTTCAAAACAAAAAAATTGTCACTCCCTAATCCTTCTCCTCTCATTCTCACGCCACCAACCCATACCAACACAAAAACAACACCCCATTTTCTTATATTTTCTTTCGACAAATCAAGTAACAAATACACCATCTTAATCTCCGTGAATCACCCTCATTCCAATGGTAAAACAATCATCACAGCAAGACTGTTTAATTGATGATTCTTGAAGATTTTTAAGAAAAAATACAGCTTTTAAATGGGTTAATCATTAGCTAGAGGTGATTGGAAGTGTGAGGTTTGGATTTTAAAAAAAAACTATTTTATTGGGTGTTTGTTTGGTTCTCCTTGCCGCGCCAAGACTCCCAACCCATAGGGGTTTTGGTTTTAATCTTGGTCCTAATTTTGCTTCTTGATTGGTACACTTTAGACCCCAGTTCTTGATTTAATTTTCTCCTCATTTCATGTATGATACATTGATTGTAGTTTATTGAGTCTTAATTCTTTTGTAAATAAAATTGATATGTTTTATGATGAACCTACTGAACTTTTTGATGGCATATGATCTGTAGAGTTTGTGGCTTTGTAGAGGCTTGGTGTATGATTAGAGCGAAATGGTAATTGATTTAGCTTAGAAAACACATGGGAAATTAGTGCTGAATTAGGACAGTCAGGCACAATTTTTTAAAACTCTACAGTCCATTTCTCTTTAATAATAGATGCCTCACTGATTATACGTGTTATGTGGTGAGTGATGGCTCAAATGGAAGTGTCCGTATGAGTAAAATGGCGCCGTTTTACAAAAATGGGTCCAAAATCGACATATAGGTCAAAAACGCGTAAAAGGTCTTGGTTAAAGGAGAAGAATGGATAATTTAAAAATCTCCCAGTAGCCTAACTTAAATAGAACTCCTCTCTTTGGAATCACATAAAGCTATTATGGATAATTTAGCTATGACTAAAAACGCAATGCCAATTAACGTTTCAAAAGCTATTGTAGTCGGTTACAAAATTTTGATATCCATCCGTTGATTGTAAAAAGTTTAAAAGTGTGCTGGGCTTTTTGGACAGGTAGAGATTAAAGCTTTCAATGTAAAAACCTCCCACCTGTAGCCTTTGTACTTTTGAGTTATGACTCGATCAAGCAAGGTATTCCATAATTTTGGTTTTTATTCATACCTTTTTTTGGGTGAAAAAGGTTAAAATAGAGTCGATTAGTTGGGTGACTGATACATTATCATGGTTTAGACTTATTACCTTTGTAATACAGTAGTAGGGGTCCTCAAGTGAGAAAGTTAAGTGTTGTTAGTTGTGCGCGACTTGCAAGCCTTTGCCCATACATTAACCTTAAACTTTTTATAAAAGCAGCATTTTGCAAGATTCTTGAAGTATGGTATAAATAATATTTTAATTTTTTTTTTCCTTTCATGTTGAGTTGCATTTTGACATAAACATAAGAGATGTAAACTCCAACATATTTATCATGATAATTACACTACATATTTTTATCATGAGTAAGTATTCTTGATGGCGTCATAGTGAACACACATGTTTTCCTATTTTGGTCATTGAGTTGTGTGCTGTGAGCATTCTTCTTGATTTTCTTTGATCATTTTCATCTCTTTGCTAACGGTGAGTACATAGCCCCCTTTTTCCATTGATACTTGTTTTAAATTGCGGGGTGAGATTACATGATTGGAACACAAGCATTGATTTTTTTATCAAACTGTATGCTACCTGAAATTATTATTGCCTAAGTCCCTTCTGCTAGTTGTTTGCCCCGGAAATCATGAACTGTTAAATCACACGGTATGGTAGCGCGAAAGTTGTGGGTTGGATCCATCGGGGACTGGGACACTAATGCGCCCGTGGGGCCAGACTTTCGCGGTGGTCGATAGGAGGTGTAAGGTGAAGTATGATGCGCTGGAGGTACGGGGGTGCGGAGGATGGTTATACTCGCTCTTTGGAGAGTAAGCTTTAGTGCTGTAATTATTAGGGGCTGTTTGTGCACAGTAAGCGATCATTCCTATCACAGTCTTTGAATGATTGAGGTCATACAGGAGTCTTCCACGAGGGAGACTTAAAGATTTCCTAGTATGTACGTAGTATTGGGTAACTTAGTGCAATAATACTTGCTTTTTCCCCATGAAACTTACTATATACTTGTGTTCCTGGTCATATGATATTTATTTAAACTATGTTATTCACTCCAACGTTGTTGACGTTTTTCTCATGTTAATCTCAGTAATAATGCTTAAATTTGAAGGTTGGAAGCTCCGATGGATATCAAGCGGATGGCGTTCTTGTGTTTCGTTTTAAAAATGGTGCTTGGTTGGTCAGAGAATGTGACTTAAAAACTTTGTCGATGTCAGTCGGTTAGACTTATGTCATGTAGGGACTTTTAAATTGTGGGCCCGCGTATAAACTCTGATATTTGGTCAGCACCGTAAAGTATGAAAAAAGCAATTTTCCCGACCTAACCGTAGATAGAAATTTCACACACATACCCAATTGCATTGTGCAATTTTTATGACCTAACCGTAGAAAGAAATTTTTGCATTGCGACACAGGAAATACAATACTTTACACAAAAGCAACTAGCAACTGATTAAGGACTTAATCTAATAGGGTAGGCTAAGGTGTAAAGGTGTAACGAAACAAATATTTGGTGTAAGAAAAGAATGGAATGGCTCAGCGGGTTTTTCTAGGGGTATCTTACTTTAAAAATAAGAGTAAACAAAAAGGTTTATACGAGGATTAACTAACCAATGTAGTTAGTTAATATCATGACATGTATAGGCTTTTTGGGTGTAATCCTAGAAATTTACCAGTTTAGAAAATGTCACTCCATCTATTTAAAATAGTACTTATTATTATGGTCTCGAGTAGATATACCAAGCCAAGTTCTAAAGTCTACAACATCACCGGCACACTCATATTTTTATGGAATTTGGGTAAATATTTGGAAATGGATAAGGCTAAATTCTCACAATATCTAACAAGGGTTATGTGTGCGGGTTATGTAACTAATAATTTCATAAAAGTATGCTTGAAAAAAATAATAATTAAATTTAGGCATAATTTAAGCATTTTATTATGGAAAATAAGACAAGTAAGCGTTCTAATTCTCCTCCCTCAAATTGAAATATACAACGACCTCGTTGTATAAATATAACATTAAAAAGGGGAAATTAAAAGAATTAGAATGAGAAACTCCCCTGGGATTTGCTCGGTATGATCCTCCATGTTGTGTTTATGAGCAAGATTGTATGTTGTGAAAGCGTTTGTATTCCAGCATGACTACAACACAGAATTCCAGAATATAAATACTCCACCAAAAGTCATCATTTTTGTTGCACCTGTATAAGATATAGGAAAAACCAATACAATTCTATCTCCGGTATTCTATGGTTAGAAAATAAAAATAAAAACAAAAAACTGTATAGGAAGTCGATACGCCGTATCCCAAAACTAGGATACGCCGTATTGAGACCTGTAAAAAGTATCTAAGATACAGGTCAGATTGCCTAATACGCTGTATCATATTCATGAATGCGCCGTACAGACAAATCTAACAATAATGTTTTAAAATGTAGAAAAATTGGATAACGTCCAGACAATCAATATTCCGTATCCATTGAGATTGGATACGACGTATCAAGGGTCTGGGAAGACAGACTCGATACAAATTAAGAAAATACATTCTGGGTTGTCTCCCGGCAAGCACTTTTGTTTACAACGATGTCTTTAAGTTAGACTTGTCTTCTGCTCTTTATTTGGTGCGTTTTACGAGCCACCCTTGATCCTTCTTGTGAAAAATTTCATGGTAGATGCTTGATACAATTCCATCGGTTCTTTTCCAGGTAATGTACTCGCATGTGTTGATGGCAATGTATTCTTCATTAGTACTAAGCGAGTACCAAATTACTTCGAATTTTTCGGATTTGCACACTCCTTCTCATCATAATTGCTAACCGAAATGTCGTTCAATTCACTGATGTTATGCCCATAAACCTTTGGCTTATGTTTATCAAAATATCCTTGCCCCTTTTCAAGTGCACAAATGTTGTTTCCTTTTTTAGCATCAAAATAAGTCTTCGAAGCAAAGATATCACCATTCTTCATCATTGGAAAAATCCAATATTTTTTACAACTACAAAATCTGCTATAACAGAAAAGTTTCCAACAAAAATAGGCACATTCATAAAAGCTCAAACTGCATTTTTCCGTTTATATTCAACCTTGTCTTTCATTATCAAATTATAAAAACTTTTAGACATCACAATAATAGACAAGAGAGGGAACAAATTAGCATTAATATGTTCATAACCTATCATGCATGAAAACTGTAGATTATAAGCACATTCGATATGGATTTTCCTATCAAAGTCACAATAACTAGGGTACTAATCTAATCTATCAATGATCTCATCATCACAACTAGTTTTGACTATATCCATCATGGGTTCATCAACAACCTCACCTTCCTCAATGGTGGGTTCTAAATCATCAACTCGATTTCTCCTAAGCTCTAATAGTTCATTTAGATCATTTAGTTCAATATAGTCTCCATACAACGGGTCCAATGATCTAGTCAAAATCAAAGCTTCTCCCATTAGCCTGGCCACTAAATCAAGTTCCATCTTTTTTCTTAAACTTAACGCATAGACCCTATTAATTATGTTGCTAGTAGGTTTATCACTTTTAAACAGAACTTTTTCATTCCCAACTTTTAAAGTTATTAATCCCTTAAACACATCAATTTTAGCATGAGTAGTAGACAAGAATGGTCTTCCTAGAATCAGAGGAGTCTTGATATCCTCAGGCATGTCTAGAACAATAGAGTCTACTAGGAAAAAAAATGTATCAATTCCTACTAGAACATTTTTTGATATACCTTTAGGATATTTCACGGTTCTATTAGCCAATTCAATGATTAACTTAGTAGGAGCTAATTCACCTAACCCTAGATTGCTATAGATCGATAAAGGCATAACACTAACGCTAGCTCCTAAGTCAGCTAAGGCTTTATTAAAACACAAATTATTAATATAACAAGGTAAAGTGAAACTCAGTTTGGTCATTTTTGTTTTGTTTTTTTTTTTTTTTTTTTTTTTTTTTTTTTTTTTTTTTTTTTTTTTTTTTTCTTTATCCTTCGTAGGTAGGGCATTGTCGAGAAGTGTAGTCCCAATTGAATAGGCATCCAAGTCTTTTAGTCTATACCATCCCTCCTTTTCATCACAGGAATCATCATACAAATGACTAGGAAAGGGAATAGTCGCTTAACTTGGTATGAAAATAGCTTACTGTTCTGTGGGCCTGATACGGCGTATCGGCCGGGTCCAATACGGCGTATTAGGGTCGTGTCAGTTTCAATAATTGTCGAGATTGACTTGACATGATCTCTTAGGTTGGTTTTAGTTGAGTTAGGTGAATTTTTAGATCCCCTTTCTTGTAGTACCTTGCTTATTTGCCCAATTTAATCACAAAGCTTTGATTGAGCTCCTTGATTTTAAGATAGAAGCATCGGTGTAAGCGCGAATTTCCTATAATAAAGTTGGAAGTTTTCTTCATGTATTTTTTGCAATTACCATAAATGTGCATCAAGCTATTCTTCATTAGTTGTCTTCGCAATTGATACGAAGGAACCTTTTAATTTCTTTGGTAGAATCCTGGAGCTGTTGCTCTATATTGTCCTCCTTGTTGGAATGGTACACCGAATTGAGTGTAATATGCTTCTTCAAGTGTTTTTCCTTCTTTATGTGGACAATCCTTGGTGTAGTGATGTCCTTTGCATAAGCACACCCTACATGAGCACATACACATATTCATTACTTTCTTAAGATTCCCTTCCAAGGTTGTTAAGTTAAGCTTGAATAGCAGCCAATCCATCAGAAGTTTCAGTACTTCTACACCTAGTAGATGTTCCATTGTGCCATTTTTGAGAATGATCAACCATATCTTGGATGAATTTCTTTGCATCGGTAACTTTCATAGATGGTATGGCACCTTTAAAATCAAGAATATCTCTAGTAGGTACATCCAATCCCTTGTAAAACAAGATCACTTCCTGCATATCTGTTAAGTAGTGTTGAGGACATCTCAACAAAAGCTTCTTGAATTGTTCCCACGCTTGGTAATAACTCACAGTATCTTGTTGGAAAGTTTTATTTGATTTTCCTTTATCATTTTTAGCAGTTCGACTGTGTACAACACTTACTAAAATTTCCCACTTTAAGATCCCAAGTTGTAATTGACCCAGTTGGTTCATTCCTCAGCCAACGAATTACGGCTCCAGTAAGTGACATAGGGAAAGCTCAAAGCATCACTTGATCTTGAGTTATGTTAGGGATATGGAACAAGTCAACAATCTCAAGGACTTTCTCAGTATGTTCATTGGCATCTTCATTATCTGATCCACTAAAAGTGTTATCATGTAGTTCCTTAAAAAATTGGCCTTTAGCTTAAAGTGGTCTTTTTCTTTGATCTTAGGCCTAGCAATGCCCGGAGCCATGGCCTTCTCGGGCCCTAGTCATGCATTTCTCTATAGTTGGTTTCGTCATCGTCTCATTAACTTCTCCCTCGGACTGATCTTCGTACTCAAAAAATACATCGAATTCCGGTGAACTTGAATGATTAAGACTCGATGTCTTGAAAAGCTTGAGGTTCAAATGAAAAACTCGTTCAAGTTCGTCAAAAGGTTGGATGAGATCTTTTCTCAAACTCCTTGTCATGCACTACCGGAAATAGAGGATAAACAATCAGTAGGATTTGCTCGGAAGGAAGTAGATACAGAAAACTAAGCACGAAACCCCGAATACGAAAAAAAATTAGTCTGCTGCTGTATCAGATAGTCGATACGCCGTATTCAATTGACAGAATACGCCGTATTGGCTGTTTGGATGGAATACGCTGTATTGGCAATGAAAGGTTGATACGCCGTATTCAACTGGTGAATACTCCGTATTGATAATTCGACCAAAATAATGTACAAAAAATAAAAACAAAACAGATTAGTAAAATAAACACACAAAAAAAATTATAAAATCTTTTAGGTGAAATGGACGATCCGACACTAAGACTCAAAAAACACAAATTTTTTACACTAATATAGGTTAGAACTAAAATACTAATAAAAATAAAAATTAAACAACTTCACTCCCCGACAACGGCGCCAAAAACTTGATGTGCTTCGTTGTGTATAGGTAAATTAATTATCAAGTTTAACTTTAATATTTAGCCAAATTACCTATTAACAAACACTAACGGGCAGTGTACCCAATCAGTTGTAGGTTGGTAGGTAAGTAGAGTGTCGATCACTAAGAGCGAGAGCGTTAATTCCTAATTCTATCAGTATTTTAGTTTTCGACCTTAGTTCTAATCTAAGTTAATTCTAAGTTAGTCCTAATTCTAATCTGAAGAGGGGGTTTTTAGTCTGAGAGACTGGCACGGGTTTTAGGGAAACATTATCTAATTGGCTACGATACTCACCAGCAAGCAGTATAATCAGAAGATATGAAGATCATCCAGGCCTTTAAAGAAAAATGTATTAACCATGAATAATCAAATATAATGCAGGTTTGCTTATTAGTGCAATGATTGTCTTATCTCGAAGGGATATATCATTCTTAGATTTAGGCGGTACTTCTTTCTAAAACCTAGACACGTTAATTCTGTCACAATTAAACGCATCCACATAAGCAATCTATGTTGATTATAATCTACCTTAGGAGATTAATAATGGTGATCTTATTAAACCCTAGCTCAATGAGACTTTACTAACTTACTGCTTAATGGCTCTTAATATACTAGCAATCCCCTATCCGGGTCCTTACCAATGGAATCAGAACATCATTTGTTGATCCTAGGTCACCAGCTAGTCCAACTTGTTTACTAAACCAATGGCAAGGATAGGTCATTATTTGTGATCCTATGATTCTAGATATATAAATTGTGGATATTGAGAGCTATCCCAACATCTAGCTAGCTCTATATTTTGCATTCCTAGATCCAGTTGAATGATAAGTCACATATTTAAGCACGTTTATGAGTATAAATTGATAAACATAATCAACAAACAACGATAAATTAAGCAATCAAGATAAACAAACCAAACATTAAATTATCATAAACATAGCTAATACCTAAAGATATTAGCCAATAACATTTGTATCAAATACAAACATAATAAACGAACAACCAAGGTAACTAACAGAGTATGAAGTGTCATTAATTATACTCTTTTTCGGGTAATAACCCCCTATATCAGCAATATGCCCAAATTATGTGCTTAATCATTCATTTTTGTGATTTTAGCATTTGGATGGCATTTAGAGGAAATACACGTGACTTTGGCTTAATTAGAGAAGAAACGGACAAGACTACGACTCTACACCAACTATCTTGAAGAAAAGCATACAGTGCGTAGAGACGGCGTCGCCAATAACAAGCGACGACGTCAAATATATTAAGGGACGACTTCATGAATTTTAACTGCTTCAGAACGAAGCCGACATAAAGATAACCTCTAAAAGACCATGGCGTCACGACGAACGTCAGAACATAAAAAGCGACCCGTCACGCTTGTTTCTTATATAATAAAAATCCGTCTAAGGGTTTTAAGTGTGTAATATTTGGGAGACGAACCCTAGTTTTAGAAGACCATTTTAGCAGCCTTTGGGCTCATTTATCCCTTATCACTTAATATGTCTATGTGTTTTGTGATAGATTCTTGTTCTTCTTCTTTATTTACCATGCAAGGCTAGATCTATTAGTATTTACTTATAATTGCAAGAATCTTAGAATGTAGATCCTTTTAATGTTGCTTCTTATGATGGATGTGCGCGTTAGGCTTTAGAAAACTAGCCATAATCAAATATAATGTAGGTTTGCTTATAAGTGCAATGATTGTCTTATCTCGAAGGGATATATCATTCTTAGATTTAGGCGGTACTTTTTCCTAAAACCTAGCCACGCTAATTCTATCATAATTAAACGCATTCGCATAAAGCAATCTATGTTGATTATAATCTATCTTAGGAGATTAATAATGGTGATCTTATTAAATCCTAGCTCAACAAGACTTTACTAACTTACTACTTAACGGCTCTTTATATACTAGTAGTCCACTGTCCTGGTCCTTACCAAGGGAATCAGAACGTCATTTGTTAATCCCAGGTCACCTGCTAGTCCAACTTGTTCACTAAACCAATGGCAAGGATAGGTCATTATTTGTGATCCTATGATTCTAGATATAAAAATTGCAGATATGGAGAGCTATCCCGACATCTAGCTAGCTCTATATTTTGCATTCCTAGATCTAGTTGAATGATAGGTCGCATACTTAAGCACGTAAACGAGTATAAATTGATAAACATAATCAACAAACAACGATAAATTAAGCAATCGAGATAAACAAACCAAACATTAAATTATCATAAACATGACTAATACCTAAAGGTTTAGCCAATAACCATTTTATCGAATACAAACATAATAAACGAACAACCAAGGTAACCTAACCGAGTTAAATGAATGATACCAAAAATCAAACGATTATTAGAGTATAGATGATTATACGTTGCTTGACCTTCTTTGCTCTTCTTTTCTAGAAATCGACTTTTGTGGTTAAGGTTTTGTAAGTATCGATATGCACACCCTAAAATTCGTATTTAGGGTTTGTATTTATAGGTTCTGGAAAATCATTGATACGCCATATTGAATGAACTCAATACGGCGTATTGGGGGGTTTCTTGGAGTAGGGACCACGATTATAATATTCTAGAATATTCTTTACTTGATCTTTAATGCGTCGTATAGAATAAGCTAGATACGGCGTATATGGCTTTAAATCTTCGTGTTTACTTGTTAAGTGCAGGCACAAATACACCGTATCTTCCTTGATGGATACGGCATATAGGTTGTTAGAACAGTACTCATCAGATATCTTTGTTTAAGCTCCAAAATGCGTGCCTTTTTGGTAAACTTCACCAATTGCTCCATAATTACTGCAAATAGCAACTTTAAGTAATTAAGTACCAATTCGTGCAATAATTATACAGAATGGGCAATTTACATAGGATAAATGATGCTATAAAATAGACGTTGTTTGATGTCATCACCAATCACCATACATCGTTTCTACGAGATGGTGAGTACTCTAACATCCCAATATGCCTTTTTACTTAAAAAAACATGTCTACATACAAAAGATCTCATGACGTTTTATAGTGTCACCTAACATGAATCTATTATCTACAAAATTAAAAAATCTTCATTCTGGTCATAAATCTTTATATAGTCATATTTAAAATGAATATCCTTTCCAAAATGCCAAATAACAAAATATGTATCCCAGTCATGGTTCCTTATTAATATCATTCACAGGGGGTTCAAGCAATAAGAGAACCATTTTCAGAGGTGTGGCTGGAGGTGTAGGTTTTCTGATCATCTTACTAATAGTTATACTTTTATGGTATTGTCGCCCAAAAAGAACAACACCAAGAGGTATGTACTATCGGTGGCTCTAAAAATATATAAAACAGTTGATTACTATGGCAATATATATAAGAATATATAATTCTTGCTTACAGGTGGCTTATACGAGGCAACATAATTGCAAGGCCAAAATGATTATAGTTATGTGATCTTAAAAGAGTGACAAAGGGTTTTTCAGGAAGAAAATAAACTTGAAGAATGAGGGTCTGGAGATGTGTACAAGGTACCTACCTATTCAATCCAGCTATACATATTCAATAGTCAATTCATACAAACATGATTATTTATTCAAATTCAGTTATTCTGTCAAACGGCAACAGGCCGTTGTAAAGGACGAGAACATTGTTGCGGGAAAGCGACTAGCCTTAGGTTCCGATATAGCAAAATATAATTTTGAGAGTTAATGGGTGATCCTGACCACTCAGTCCTTTTCTGGTGTTTAGTATAGGTGCCAAAGTTGTAGATACCACACCACCTGATACCGCATTTATCGGGTTAATGGTACATACTGAAGAGGGGATTGGCAAACATTTAATGAAGCAGTTGACCCTGATATAGCCCGGCAAACATGTGAAGCTTCCCTTTCATAGTTCGGATTCTATTGTCGAACATTGTTTTGATATTATTCATTCTGATTTATCAAGGTTGCAAAAATCATTAATCATTAGCCGGGCAATCGACCACTTTGTAGCTTGTAATCGGTTAAGGCAAGATTAATCGGTGATTAATCGGATTAGCATTTTTGGCAAAATTTGGGTATTTCCAGCAAGTTTTGTGTATTTCCGTTGAGTTTTAGATATTATTGGCAACTTTTTTCTAAAAAACAACTTGTAATAGATTTAAACAGTTAATGTAAGTGATCAAAACAAGTTTACGGTGAGTTTTAGGT
>BQNB010134183.1:0-18349 GCA_026074375.1 Tanacetum coccineum | reverse complement strand
TGTCACTTTAAGCTTATTAAGTTGCATAATCTGTTTTAGCATATTTGAGTGCTTATTTGTAGTTTGAATTTGCTTAATTTTGTTAGTATAACTTATTTAACATTTGGTCTTGGTAATTTGTGCCTTAAATCAGTCTAAATCAAGTTTAAAATTGGATTTAAGTGTTTAAAGGGGTGTTTGGTTTAACTGATTTTGAAGGTCAAAATGGGTCAAAAAGAGATATGTCTTTTGGGTCAGTTTAGTTTAGCTTAGATTAGTCCTAAGATTCAGTTTGTTTAGGTTTTTAAGTGTTAAATCTCATTTTCAAGGTTTTAAGAGTTTGTGGTTTGAATCTGTTAGCTTGTAGCTCATTTTATTTGCTTATTTGATTGTGCTTTTGCTTATTGAGATTTTATGATGTTTTTGTGTTTGTGCAAGTGTTAAAATAGGTTAGATACCAAAGACAATAGCCTACATTTGTTGGTTTGCATTTTTGCATTCTGTCAAAAATTTGCTAAGTATTGAAAAATTTGAGAAAATGCTTTTTCAATTGCTTGTTGTGGCTTATTGTGAATTTCAAACTCTCTTTTGATTGTAGATTCTTGTTCTTTGAGGTCAAAATTTAATCTGTTTGTAGGTTATATAGTCATAAGGATCTGTTTAAGTGCTTATTTTTAAGCTCAAAAGTGGCTATTTGTGAAGATTGCAAAATTTTTCTAAGTGTTGAATCTGTGTGAGATAGCTTTTTCATGAAGCTTTTTAAGTGCTTATTTGAATTTCAAACTGCTTTTTCTTTGTTGCTTATTGTAGCTTTTTGGCCAAGATTTTTAGTGGTATAAGCCACTAAGCCATAATGATCTGTTTTCTAACTTATTTTTAAGCTAGAAAAGTCCCTTTTTGGCTGTTTACTTATCAGTTTTTGCCAAAAAGCTAATTTGCTTATTTAGGCTTAACAGATTATTGCATTTGCTTAATTTAGGTTTAGTATAGCTTATTAGGTTAGTTTAAAGTCATTTTAGCCTATTTAATTTAGTTTAAAGCTTATTTGAGCTTATTTGCCTTTAGTTTATTTTTTTTAAGTTTTATAGCTTTTTAGTGAATTTGCCATTCTAGCTTATCTTAGTTGCTTATTTTTGTTCAAAATTGCTTATTAAGTATAGCTTATTACCTGTCTTAGCTTATTTCTCTTTTTGGATTGCTTTTTAGTGCTTAATTAGCCTAACAGTTAGCCATTTTAAGGCTTAGTATAGTTTAGCTTATTCTGTCACCTTTTAGGGCTTATTATGTGCTTATTTGTGGTTTATAAAAAAGTGTTTTAATAAAAGTTGCTTATTTTTATGCCCTTTAAAAAGTTGTAAAAAATGGCATTTGAAAAAACATTTGGGATTAGGTGAAGCCCCAGGTGAGCAAGGCTCGAACCCGGGACCTCTACCCTATTCACCAAACGTTTTACACAACACACACACTACCACTCGCCCTTTGTCTTTTCGTTAAGTTTGCAAAATCCATTCTTTTAAACAAAAAAAAAAAAAAAAACGTTTTTAACCTCTTTTGGCTTATAACCCATTTTTGGCTTATTTCACAGCTTATTTGATAAGCTGTTTTCCCCAGTTTTTTTATTAGCTTCTTCATTGTTCAGTTATTATTGCGAAAATATTTCCAGATTTATTATATTAAATCAGCTTATATATTTTAAACATTTAATTTCATTAAAATCGTTTTTAATTTCATTAAAATCGTTTTTAATTCATAAAAAATTATAAAAAAGTCAAAAAAATATAATTCTTTTTTAGAAAATTTTCTTTTAACATTTAGGACTTAGGAAAATTAGATTTACTTTCGTAGGGTTAAAATTGCAAAATTTGATTTTTTTAAAGAACGGGATTGAATCCCGTTCACGTTTTTAGTGTTTTGAGACCCTAATCTCTTCCGTTTTGGTCTAGTGTTTCCTTTGTGTTCTAGTTATTTTAGTCAATTAAGATTTAAAAAATTCAAAAAGATTATTTTAGGACTTAATTTTGATAATTTAGGGTTTTTAGGTCCCGTTTAGGATTTCCGTTTTGCGTTTTTAATTTAAATTGTGTTGTTTTAATTGATTTTAGTTTAAATTGCCTTAAATTTCCCATAGTTTAGAAAACCAATCATAATCTTGTTCCATTCAAGCATCTATTATCAAAACGACTCTCGACTTTCAATTGCATTCCTCGTCGGGGATAACGACCCGGGAATCATACTTCCGGTTTACTACATTGAGAGATTTTGATTCTTATCCTTATATTTAATATTCAGAATTTTTTATATTTAATAGATATTTATATTTACAAAGGATTGATTTCAATCAATCATTTTTTGGGCGCCGTTCCGGGGAGATTGTATAACATTGTTGAGCCCTTTGACCATTGTGTTTGAAAGATCCTTTCGTGTGAAGTTATTTTGCTTATTTTCTTATAAAAAAATACAAAAAAGAATTTCTTATTATTAGTATATATAAATATATAAAAAATCAAAAAATAAAAAATTATCCATAAAAAGAAATAAAATTCACCATCAATATAATACTTTCAATTGAAGTATTATCATTAATAAGTTCCCGAACCAAAGATCAAAAACTTACCTTTGTTCTCTCGCGAGGTACTTTCACCTTTGAAAGTTAAAACAAACTCTAAGGAGGGGTATAAGAGCGGTTGTTCCTAAGGAACTGACGACCCTAAATAAAAGGTTTTTAATACTTCGCGCTTTCCTCTCCTCCGCTCCTTTTGTGCGTTTCCCTTTAAAGATTACAAGAAGCGAGTTATTATTAGGTTTTAAGTGTCTTATCCTCATTGTCCGTATTAAAATTATTGTGAATACATAGTTTGAAAAAAAAACCAAAAAAAAAATTAGCGATAAATTTTCTTTACAACATTTTAGTGCATAGTCGCACTTCGTTCACTCAATCTCGTAATTTCTAACCGTCAACAAACAAGTCCCACCGACTTTCGTTGAACCATTCAATCTTGGAAACCTATTGAAAATCAGCTCATACCCTATAACGATGGCCGATAATCGTACTATTGCACCAATTGCTCTAAGCACTACCACGAGGGTTACAGGATGCAACGTTGTTTCCGAAATCACCGCAGAAAACTTTGAGCTAACAACGGTTTGCTTACCCTCGGTCAAAAACAAACAATTTTCAGACATGACAAAGAAACCCTCATGCTCAAACCGTTTATTTCAACAAGATTCACTTCTACGATGAAGTTCCCGAAATGTCCCGATACAGTCGGTTAAGCTTAAGCTTTTCCCCCATTTTCCCTCGAGGGTGCCGCCCGAATTTGGCTTGAAAAAGAACCCCCTCGATCGATTCTTACATGGGATGATCTTTTTCGAATTCAATCAACTAATTCTTCCCGTCCTTCTAAAACAAACAAATCTTCGAAATAAACAGCGAGAACTCAACAACGATTTGATGCAAACTTTTTATGAGCAAATCGGGACCGATTCAACGATCGTTCTTCGGCATGCCCCCATCATGGATTCTTTCGAGGAATTACATAACTCGATACTTTCTTAAAATGCTTAAAACTCTAATTATCAAGGATTCGTTGAATTCGCCGCGGGTGGTAAATTTTTTAGATAAAATGCCTCGTGATTGCCTAAAATCATCGAGAGCAATCCAAAGTTCGACTTCACGTAACAAACTAGTTTGTTGCCAAAGTAGTTTCGAGCTCTTCTACCTCCCTATTTCTCCCGATGTTTTCCCAAACGTAAAAGACATAGTGAAAAACTTTGCTCTCGATTAGAGAAAATCAATCCCAAGCACCCGCTCCGTAAAAGCGTCGAGGAAATTGTGTTACTTGCTGTGGTGCACATATCTTACCGCAATTGTATCCCGCACGCAGATGCAACGTTTATCGGACAATATTCAAGAATATGTTTCCCAAGATGCCCGCAGCTATTTCAAATCAAGAAATGACCATTACCGAGCCCCGATTGGCTAATTCCAATTCGACCTCACCGTTTTCGCCTCCTGTACAACAAAACAAAGAAACAATCAAACGGTTAAAACCAAAACCGGGGACTAATTTCACCCATGGCCAAATTTGATCGACCCTCGATTAATCAACACCCCGTTCCCCAAGCTCCACCTTACTAAGCTCACTCCTCAATACACAAGGTGTGTCGAAGATGATTTTTCAAAACTACGTCAAAGCTAATATGCAGTTATGAAAATATTGCAAAACCAAATCAAAACTTTCAAAATCAGCATGACCAATTTAACGACATGCTTCCAAATTCGTGAACCCAATACCGCTACAACTCTAGTTCAGACACTTCCCTAGTAATTACCATTACTAACCCGAAGTAGACTTGAAGGTATTACCACCCAAGCGGTGTTGCTTATCAAGGACCCACGTTCCTACTACTTCTTCTTCCTCCTCCTAAAGTAGGGAACGTTGAAACCGAGTGACAAAGGACACGGTGCAATCCTACTAATAACTAGAAGTACCAAAACGTCCCAACCTCCGATGACCAAGTTCAACCTCAAGTACCAAATTCTGAGCCCTTTTCTCCCGTTAGTGCTCCGAAGCCTAACACCAAAAACCATCAATTCGGATCCTTCGAGAAGTAAATGATGAAAGGCGCCATAAAAAGCTAAAACACCAAATTGAGAAATTTTCTAATTCTAACGAAATCTTTAAAAAGATTTGATTTCGAAATTAGCCTTCAACGATGGCTTTAATTCTTATGCCTAATTTGCTTCGACACTTAAAGTTTTGATTGGAAACCCAAAGAAAAATAAGTGAAATGCTAAAACTTCCGTTGAAAGAGCATTCGCGCATTGTCTCGCTTAAAGTTACTCGAAAAACTTAGAGACCCTAACAAATTTCTCATACCGTGTGATTTTCCCAGAATAGATGAGTGCTTAGCCTTAGCCGATCTTGGCGCTAGCAAAAACTCATGCCATTACCGTGTGAAAAGCTTTCCAATTCCCGGAACACACTCGCTACTTGTATGACTCTTTGAACTAGTAGATAACCGTTTCGATCACCAACGATCGTATCTCGCCGAAGATGTCGACGTAAAATTAGGAAAGTTCCAATTCCCAGCTGACTTTGTACTCGTAGACTTTGATGCCGATCCCCGAGTCCGCCTAATGCTCGGGAGATCCTTCTTAAAGACTGTACGTGCTTTGATTGATGTTTATGAAGGAGAATTAACTCTTCGTGTTGAAAAGTAGCGAAACAGTCAATCTGATCAAACTTCGAGATATTCCTCTAATTATGATGATATGACGGCGAACCGAATCGACATCATTGAAATGGATTGTGAGGAGTATTCTCAAGAAGTTCTCGGTTTCTCCGATGTAATCGCGAGTGGCAATCCTACTCCTTATTATGACCCCAATCGTTTCACCTCTTCTCTACTCTCCACTAAAAATATTTCATCCCTTCCGGGGATAGTGATTTTCTTCTCGAGGAAGTCGACGCTTTCCTGGCTCTTAAAAATGATCTAACTTCACTGGAAGTTGATCACTCTTATTATAACTCGGAGGGGGACATTCTTCTTCTTGAAGCATTTCTCAATGATGATCCATCATTACCACCCCCTACTAACACCAAGAAATAATTTTGCCTAAAATTGAAAAGAACCTAAAGATTTGTTTAAGCTAAAACTGATAAAATCTTCAATTGATGACCTCCCCAGGTCGAACTCAAGGACTTACCTCCTCATCTCGAATACGCATTTTTAGAGGGTAACGACAAGTTGCCCATCATAATTGCTAAAGACTTAAGTATCGAGGAGAAAGCCGCTCTCATAAAGGTTTTGAAGTCACACAAGTGAGCCATCGCTTGGAAACTTTCCGACATCAAGGGTATTAACCCGGAATTTTGTACTCACAAGATTCTTATGGAAGAGGACATACAAAACCGGCGTTCAACACCAAAGACGGGAAATCCAAAAATCCACAATAATCATCAAAAAAAGAGGTTCCAAAAAAACTTCTTGACGCCGGATAATTTAACCCGATCTCGGATAGTCCATGGTAAGGACCCCGTCATTGCGTACCAAAAAAAGGTGGCTTTACCGTTGTTGAAAATGATGAAAATGAGTTAATCCATACTCGATTGGTTACGGGATGGCGTGTATGCATTGACTACTGAAAGTTAAATGAAGCCACCCGTAAAGACCACTTTCCACTACCGTTTATGGATTAAATGCTCGAGAGATTAGCGAGAAACGAGTACTAGTGTTTTCTCGGGTTACTTTCAAATTCCCATCGACCCTCATATCAAGAAAAGACAACAACACAAATGTCCTTAGGGAAAGTTCGCACTACCGTCGCATGCCTTTTCGGCTTATCAATGCCCCGATCACGTTCCAAAGGTGTATGATGGCTATCTTTCCTGATATGATCAAAAAAATGATGGAAGTCTTCATGGACGACTTCTCGGTCTTTGGAAACTCATTCAGAAATTGTCTCTCTCGTGTAGGCAAGATGCTTCAAAGGTGCGAAGACACCAATCTTTGTCTAAATTAGGAAAAGAGTCATTTCATGGTTAAAGAAGGCATTGTCCTTGGCCATAAAATTTCCAAAAATGGGATTGAGGTTGATAAAGCCAAATTCGATGTGATTGCTAAGTTACCTCATCCCACCACGTCAAGGGTGTTCGAAGTTATCTCTCGTCATTGTCGGTTTTCTACCGACGTTCATTAAGTTATTTTCAAAATTTTTTCCGACCGATGACTCATCTTCTTGAGAAAAATACTCCGTTTATCTTATCCAATGAATGTATTCAAGCTTTTGAAGCATTAAAGAAAAAACTTACCGAAGCTCCAATATTGATTGCCCCCGACTAAGACTTACCCTTTGAGCTTATGTGCGATGCAAGCGACTTTGCCAATAGGGTGCATGTTGGGGCAACGTCATGAAAAGCATTTTAGGCCTATACACTATGCTAGTAAAACAATAAATGAGGCGGAATCGAATTACACTACGACGGAGAAAGAAATGTTAGCCGTGGTGTATGCCTTCGAAGAATTCCGGTCTTACCTCATCTTGAACAAAAGCATTATGTATAAAACGATCACAATCGCCCTAAAATATCTCTTTGCTAAAAAAGATTCCAAGGCGAGATTGCTCCGGTAGGTTCTCCTTATTCAAGAGTTTAGATTCAAAGTAATTGACACAAAAGGAGCCGCGAATCTCGCGGCCGATCATTTTTCCCGATTAGAAAATCCTTATGAAATGTGCTCGACCCAAAGGAGATAAATGAAACGTTTTCTCTCGAGACACTTAATATGGTGACTTTTCGTGGTGACTCAAGTACCCCGTGGTTTGCCGAATTTGCAAATTAACACGCGGGGAATTTCATTGTTAAAGGATGTTGTCCCAACAAAGAACAAGTTTTTTCAAGGATGTTAAACACTACTTTTGGGACGACCCCTATTTGTTCAAAATATGTGCGGATCAAATGATCCGGCGATGTGTTGCGGGCCAAGAAGCTTTTGATATCCTCAAAGCCTGCCATAGTGGACCCACCGGGGGACATTACGGTGCCAACTACACTGCCAAAAAGGTTTTTGACTCAAATTATTGCCCACAAATTACAAGATGCCCATGATCTTTGTCACTAGCCGATGTTGACACTTGTTCAGCGTACAAGGAAAAATTTCGCAACGTGATGAAATGCCACAAAATTCCATCCAAGTTTATGAAATCTTTGACGTATGGGGCATTGATTTCATGGGACCGTTCCCGTCTTCACGAGGGAACAAGTATATACTCGTGGCGGTCGACTACTTGTTGAAATGGGTTGAAGCAAAAGCGCTCCTCACCAACGATGCCCAGGTTGTTTGCAAATTTCTTAAATCTCTCTTCGCCTGATCGTTCCTCGGATGCTGATCATAAGATATCGCGGAACCCATTTTTGCAATGACCAGTTTGCAAAGGTCATGCTTAAATACGGAGTTACTCACCGTCTCTCCACCGCGTATCACCCACAAACAAGTGGGCAAGTTGAGGTATCCAATCGTGGCTTAAAACAAATTCTTGAAAGGACCGTGGGCGAGAACCGTGCCTCTTGGTCAGATAAATTGGATGACGCACTTTGTGCCTTTCGTACAACTTACAAAACACCCATCGGGTGTACCCCATACAAGCTCGTGTACGGAAAGGCATGTCATCTACCGATCAAGCTCAAGCACAAAGCCTACTGGGCCTTGAAGCATACAAACTTTGACCATAGAGCAAAATAAGGATATTTTCTAATATTAGATAAAGAAAGAGAAATGAAAGTGAGGCAAAAAGCGCGGGTGATCACTGAAAAGTTCAACTCAATGAACTAAATGAGCGTCGGATCATAGCACTTATTAGAACTCTTGATCAAAAAAGAGAAAACAAAGAGGATTCCATACTCAAAATCAAAAACCAACCCGCATTTGTCAAACGTCGGTGATCAAGTCCTCCTCTTTAACTCTCGATTGAAGATGTTCTCGGGCAAGTTAAAATCCCGTTGGTCCGGACCGTTCACCATTGCCCATGTCTTTCCATATGGCACCGTTGAGTTATCTTAAAACTCTGGGCCAAACTTCAAGGTGAACGGTCATAGAATTAAGCACTACTTTGGAGGGGACGTACCACAAATGGTTGTCCCGAATATCCAAACCTTCCCTAAGGACCAATGAATTCAGGGATTGTGTCAAGCTTAGTGACCCTAAACAAGCGCTTCGTGGGAGGCAACACATGCTTATCCGTAGTTATATTATGTAGTAATGAATAAGTGTTTTTTGTTGTGAGTTGGTGTGCCTCTTTCCATTCTTGTTTGCTTGTGTTTTTGTGATTGTCCAAGATTGTCCTGGATTTTTGAAGCCTCTCGTGCTCGCGGTTTTGTCCTTCGATCACTCGAGCTTCAAATCCTCAGCTTCATTTGGGAAATCCAATATCCTAATCTAATCGACTAACGTTTATCTTTAAGCATACTTAATAAACGGCTTAGGATTTACGTAGAGACCCTTCTTAAATCTTGAGGACAATGTTTAATTGTATATGGGGGATGCTTAAATCGATTTGATTGTTCCTGCATTCGTTGTTTTTCTCACACGGTAATATATCCGTTTTTACCACCAAAATTTCAAAAAAAAAAAAAAATTTAAAAATTTTCAAAAATAAAATAAGTGTTTTGTCACAATTTTGACTTTCCGCTGGTATGAATAAGAAAAATTGTGAATCACCGTGCGTGGTTGAGCTCTACTTGTTTCTTAACTTTTAGACTAACGTTCTCAAAATTTCTCGAAAACAAAAAATGAAGAGTTTAAGTATGAGTTGATCTAAAACAAGGATTATTTTGAAATCTTAAGAGCTCCTGTATGTAATTTGTGGCTTTTTCTCCCTTGAGCTCCTAACCGGACTAATAATACGTGCTATTTTTGGAGAATAAAACTTAAATCAACAATTTTTATGTAGTTGATAGCAAACTTTTAGTCTTTAGATTTCAAATTTATACTTGAATATTTTCAAAAAAGTCTCTATTATATGAAAAAAAATTAAATTATATATATAATGATGAAGAAATGAAAAATAAGTAATAAATATAAACTATGGGCTGATAAAAGTTTGCTGCATCTTGCCGGCTCACAACTGATGTTTCAGCCTTCTAAAAGGTCGAGGGTTACAATTGCATCAATGTTATGTTTCAATATTAAGTGTGAATTAATAAATGAAAATCTATTTTTGTTAAATTTAAATATGCTTTTGAACTTTGACTAATTTCATTTAAGTTTTTTAAATATGCTATGTATATACAGGAAAACCTAGAAGCGTTTGAAACCTCAAGTCCGAGCTCCCTCGATACTAGTCTCTGGGGGCCAAAAGCCTGGTCATTTAGCCGCAAGGTTGGGATGTGCCGAGACGAAAGTCGCTACATGGGATGATCTCGCCTTCAAAACTCATTATTCTTGGGTGGAACGTGAAGCATAGTATTTTGCAAAACGTTGATCCATGGTTGAAATTCAAAATAGCACATACACCTAAGATATAATAATTGTCGGGAGTGAAAAATTCACAAGTTGCAAATTGATTAGTTTACATCATAACGATGATTTAAGCGATGATTTTTCGTTTTTAAGTGGTTTGAGCAAGTGAAAGTCTGGGACAAGCATTTATCCATTATGGGCATTTCGGATCGAAATGCTCTTGTTCTATTATTCCTAACGGTTATGAAAAATAACTAAAGTCACAAATGTTAGATATGTTGCAAATAAATATATATATATATATATATATATATATAATATATATAATATCTATATTATAATATATAATATATAATATATATATATAATATATATAATATAGAAAATACAAATATATAGTAAACAAGTGTATATCTTAAGACTGGTTAAGATGGAGGCTTCTCTAAACTCTTGATTCTTTAATTCCCCCGATGAGACACTTTACTACTTTTCGAGGAATTAAGTCCGAGGGGATCAAGATTCTTAGTTTTCTAAGTGCTTACTTATAGCATTGCGTAAGGACACGACAATATCTTAGTATGGGGGATTTTGGTGTGTGTTTAATTACACATACATTTGACCACTAAAATCGGACTTAAATGACCCAAAAACGTATCAAAAATACATTGTATTTGTATGTTTTGCATTTGTATTATGCAGGTAATGGATATCTAAGAAAATGACAAAAATCAAAGCCAAAACGACAAAACCGAGCACGAGAACGGAAAGACCGTGAGAAGTCAAAAAGACCATGTCAAAGTCAACAAAAAAGTCAAAGTCAAAGTCAACCTCGGGAGGTGGCATTGGAAAGAGCATTGAAAACCGAACCTGAAAACCTAAAATTACCAAAAGTGGGCCCACCTGTACCCACCTAGTGGGCCCGGGTCAGCCCACTTAAATACTAAATCCTTATAACCTTATTCCTTACCAAAAATCCCAAATCCTTTTTATAACACCGACCCAAACAAAAAGGCTCAACACCCTTTATAACACCCCTCCTGTTACCCGTTACCTTTTAAACCTTACCTCGTTAGTCCTTTAAGGACTAACGGTGCAAACACAAATATAACCAAAAGGGCCAAATTTGCAAACCTCAAGGACGATGGATGCAATGCACTTATACACCTTGAGGGGCTTGTTTTGCCCATTTCCCAAACCTTCAAAAGGGACGCGGACAACTATACATCTCTTTTGGTTGCACTGTCTCCACTACCCGCCAAAATAACAGACCAACACTGTTCCCCTTTCCTCTCCCCCTTGTCGACCAACCTTATCCCTCCTCTTATTGCCACCTTGGCAATCCCTTGCATTTCTATTCGTCGAGGAATCAAGACAAAAGATGAAGGGCTATGATTACAAGACTTGGACACTACTCAAATTCAATGGCCAAGATGAGTTTTTGAAGACTCTCACACAACAAACACACCTGCAAGAGCTCTCACAAAGAAAGCACACTCCTAGAATCTTTTTTTCATTAGTATAAATAGGCTCATTTGTAAGACTTTGAGGAGTTTAGCTTTTTAGTTTTCAGCTTATAATTTAAGTTTTTTAGCTTATTGTAATGTTTTCTTAAAAGCCTTGTAATGATTTTAAGTTTAATGAAAGATTAAAGTTTTTATGTTTTACCCCGTTTTTAAGTTAAAGTGTTTGATGATTTAAAACTGTTTTACAAGCTTACAAAAGCTCTTTTTATAACACTCTTAAGCTGTTACTTAAGTCTTACAAAACTCTTTCATAGTTTGTAAGGTTTAAGTTTATTTTACCAAAAATCACTCAAAAAGCTTTTTGGATGATAAGCCGAATTTAGATGGGCTTATGGACACTACTAGCTTATCTTTGATAAGCTAGAGCTTGTAGATAAGCTCTTTTGAGCTCATTTGCCCTATTTTAAGCAAGGGCCTTTGTAAGTTTCCATTTTTCCATTTTTTGCTTATTTACTATTCAACTGCTTATTTGTGCTTAATGTTTGTTTATATTTGCTTATCCATGTTTACTTATGATGTGTAATGCTTATTATGCTTGTTTTATAGTTAGAGATCATTTGCTTAAGTTTTCTTATAATCTGTCTTGAAATAGCTTAGTAACTTGCATAATCTTTTTCAGCTTATTTGAGTGCTTATTTGTTATTGAGAGTTGCTTAATATTGTTAATATAGCTTATTTAACATCTGGTCTTGGTAATTTGTGGCTTAAATCATTCTAAATCAAGTTTTAAAAAGGATTTATAAATTTAAAGGGGTGTTTGGTTTAACTGTTTTCATGGGTTAAAATGGGTCAAAACCTATTTTGTGCACTTAAGTCAATTTAGTTTAGCTTAAATTAGTCCAAAAATTCAGTTTGTTTAAGTTTTTAAGTAGTAAATCTCATTTTTGAGGTTTTAAGGGTTTGTTGTTTGAAACTGTTAGCTTTAGGCTCATCTTATTTGCTTATTTGATTGTGCTTTTGCTTATTGAGTTTTTTGTGATGTTTTTGTGTTTATGCATGTCTTAAAATAGGTTAGAAACAAAGGCATATAGGCCTGCATTTATTGTTTGTATTTTGCCAAGTCTGTCAAAAAGTGCCAAGTGTTTAAAAATTCAAGAAATTGCTTTTTCAAATGCTGTATGGGCTTATCCTGAATTTCAAACTCTCTTTTGATTGTTACAAAAGCTCTTAGAGGTCAAATCTCAATCTGTTTATAGGTTATAAGTTCATAAGGTTCTGGTTAGAGGTGCTTCTTTTTTAAGCTCAAAAATTGGTTTTGAGTTAAGATTACAAAAATTGCAAAAATTAGTCTAAGTGTAAAACAGAGTATGATAGCTTTTTCATGAAAGCATTTTAAAGTGCTTATTTAAATTTCAAACTGTTTTTTCATTGTTGCTTATTGTAGCTTTTTGGCCAATCTTTTTAGTGGTATAAGCCACTAAGCCATAAGGATCCATTTTCTAGCTTAAAAATAAGCTAGAAAATAGCCTTTTGAGTGTTTGGTTGTCAGATTTGGCCAAAAAGCTACTTTTCTTATTTAAGCTTATTTGCTTATTACATTTGCTTAATTTAGGTTCAATATAGCTTATATTTTGTATAGTAAGTCAAGGTTTTAAAGCTTGGTTAGATATTATACATCTTGAGCTAACTCCTCCAATTGGAACCAACCTCATTGCTATTTTAGATTAGGAGTTATGACTAAAACGGCAAAAGTAAGAAATTCAGTTAATAATCTGGTTTGACCTTCAGTTAGTAAAAGTTTAATTCTCGTTGATTGGTAAATGAGTTGAATGATTGGCTTAATGTTTTGAAAACTAGATTCATGTGGTTTTCCAGGGGTGAAAACCTCACCTTCATATCTTTTATGGAATAAGAGATATGGTCCTGTGATTGTGACTAAATTCTGCAAAAGGAAGTTTTCTGTTTTGAGTTAGTGATAGTAATTTGACCTTTTATAAAAATTGGTAAACAATTGGAATATGAGGCTTGATGTTCTGGAAAGTAGACTTCAAGGCCTTTCCAGGGATGAAAGCCCCATGGCTATATCTTTTATGGTTTAGGATTTATGCTCTCATGAAAATGGCTAAAATCAGAAAGTTGGCTTTTACGTCTAGGATTGGAAAAATGAAAAGTATAACCATGTAAGATTGAGATAGGAATTAAGGGGCGAGACTTAGTAGATGTTTATTTTGATATGACCAAAGGTTAGACATCATTAGACTTTATAAAAACACTTTGGTTTAGTCGTGGTGCAATATTGTTCTTGTTTCGGATTTTATTAACTAGTCTTATATAACTATTCTATTATAATGATATTATGTATCATTCTAAGTCGCGACTTGCTTTATAGGTCACGACTAATCTTTGGAGTCATCTTCGCATACCTGGTTTCTCGTTCGACTATCTACGTACGGTGAGTTCATAGCCTCGCCTTTCTAACTTTAAATGTTTTATTAAACCCCGCGAGGGAGATACATGCTTGCTTTGAAAATATGAACACAAGTTGTTTTAGTATGCTGGACCCGATTACATATTGATTTCATTGAGTAGCTATTGCCAAAAGACCCTAATTTCATGAACTGTTAATTGCCTATGATGGGTGAACGCTTGTACAAATAAATAGATCTATTGGGTTTGAAAGCCCTGTCCGGGGGTATGTATCCTTAAGAGAACACCCACTCAACGGGCAATTTGTATTGAGAATTTAGGTATAAGGCAATAATACCTAGTCGTGGGGCTAATATATCATGAAAGATATATTTTATTGTCAAGGTTCGGTGTCATGAGCTCAATGAGATAGAAATTAAAATATGGCTTGTCCGATCAACAAGTCTATCGATGAATTATGCTTGTGTTCTAACATTTAATCATATAAACTCTATGAATTCACTCAACAACTTTGTTGACTTTTTAAGCATGCTTATCTCAGGTAATCAAGGTTGAAGACTTGGAGCGGCATTAGGAGGAGCTTGCATGAATTTATTTTGTTAAACTGTTTTTAAGTTCCATTCCTCAAACTACATTTAAAATATGTTGGTGGTTTCTAAAACTTGTAAGTTGATTTGGTTAAGATTTTGTGGGACACTGATTACACTTTGATCTTACTTTTGGAATGGAACTAAGTTTATAACGTCTCTCTTGGGTCGTTCTTTTGTAATTAATGTGTAATTGTGCCATTAGTTAACACCCAATTGTTGGTTCTGCTGCGTATGAAATTGGGGGTGTTAAATGCACTCCCTTGCAGAGTGTCCCCTTTTGTGACAGTTGTAACACTCCACCTTAGACTTATCAAACCTAATGGTCTCATTACTATTAACAGTAAGCTTTCTTCTAGTGTTCTTCAAGAATTTCCTTGCCCTCATTATTAGCATAGCCATCTGCCACCTCAAGTCCATCTCTTTTAAATCATCAGGATGAATTTGTTGCAAGTCCTCATTGTCAGGTTATGGACTGTTTGGTTGACTTACAAAGAAAGCACAGATAACAACATCACTCAAGTTATCAATTGTTGTTGAGTTAATAGCAGTAGCTTGAGTGCTAGCAGTTGTAGCACCATGAGTAGTATTAACTGCTCCATTTGTACTGCTGGTGCTGTTTGAGGACATAAAGGCTATGTTTTGTGTGTTTGTGCTTAAGCTTGATGTCCCTTTGACCTCTGATTCATAGATCTTCAGGTTGTTGTAAAGATTATCCAAGCTTAATGTATCTATCTCAGGCTTGTTCCTCCACACGATAGTATATGTGTTCCATTTTGGTGATAGACTTCTTAAGAACTTCTGATTCACATCTTCTTGTGAGATACTTTCACCATGAATCTCCAACTGACTGATAAGCTTTTGAAGCCTATCAAAGGTTTGATCTAACACCTCTGAGCTAGATGCAGTAAAATTTTCATACTATTGCTTTATAAGATTCCTCTGAGTCTTTTTAGTAGCAGCATTCCCTCCAAACCTCTCCTCAACAGCTTGCAGCAATGACTTGGCATCTTTGATGGAGATAAACTTCAATTGATGTTCATTAGGGATGCCTATCAATAAAGTGCTTCTTGCCTTCAACTCTAACCTCCTTTATGCCTTTTCTTCAGTAGTTATAGGAGCAATTGTAGTCTCAACACCTTTAACAACTTTTTTTATCAGAGGTGCATTACCATTCTCTATGACTTCTCATAGAGAATAATCAATCATCTGGATGTACTATTCCATCCTCATCCTCTAAAGCTCATACTCACCTGGTTTGAGCATAGGCACTTTTGATGCAGCCACCATATGTACTGAGTCTTGATCCATGTATTCTTAGCAAAGTTTCTCAAAGAAACAAGATTTGATACCATTTGTTGATCCCAGTTAACTTTTAATGATCGAATTCCTTAAGCTTATTTAAGGTTTAGTTATTCTAGATAAATCTAACATAACTTAGTTAAGAAACTTTGTTTGATGATACTAAAGATTATGCGGAATCTAATCTTTAATATAAGAAGAATTCTTGAGTAAAACAAAACAATATAATTTCAACAATAAAAGCTCTAATATTATTATTACAAATAATACGAATACTCTCCTAGTATTAGGGTTACAAAACCTTGAAGCTATGAATTATATGACTAAGATACATAAACAAAAGATTTCTAGATTGAAACTCTATGCCCTAGGACCTCCTTTTATACACCAAGGAGTCCTAGTCGATTTACAATATATTACTAAAACTTAGATTATTCTCAAAGATCTATTCTATAAATAACAATCCTTATCTCATAAGTAATCTTGATCTTCAAGCAATCTTTATCTTTCAGCAGTTGTAATCTTTCAGCAGTTGTAACATTGTACCAGCAACATTAACTCTTAACAAGCAGTAGTAACTTATACACTAGCAGCATTAACTGTGTACAAGTAGTAGTAACCACTTAGAATATTTTCTTCAATCTTCACTATCAGTACTAACTTTACTCTAGCAGTACTAACATATACTAGCAGTAGTAACTAGTAGTACTAAGTTACACTAGTAGTACTAAGTTACATTAGCATTAGTAACTAGCAATACTAACTACTTAGCATATTTTTCATTAGAGTTAATGAACAACACTAAGTTTTACTTAGCAGCGGTAACACAAATCTTAGGAGCAGTAACTTCAAGATCATCAAGAAGTCTTTTAATCCCAACAATGTTTAAGCATTAATACAAGTATACCTTAGTGATTAAACGCAGGTTGAATAAGTTCTTGGAGGTCTTAAAAAAAATCAACAATGAAGGTTTTGAGGTTTTTATTTGAGGCATATGTGAGGGAAAACAGGGGCGTGGGGTGTTTTTGTTTAAAATCTTTTAGGTTTTGGCAAAAATGCTCCCCTAAGGTTTATGCTAACTTGTATTTTCTCAATAAACTTCTCCTAAGGAAAAAGTGTAGTTTTCCAATTGGCCAAACTAGTCCCTAAGGATTAGATATCAAGAGTAAGTCTCACATTTTGTCATAACACCCCTAAAGGATTAAACACATAATAAATAAAGCCTGGTTGAGTTAAAATTAATTAACTCCCCTTTAAATATTGATCCGTTATGTTTAAAAACCTTTTCCTTTATCACAAACTGATTTTATGAAGAAGATATTTGACATTTTCTCCCCCTTAAACAATGACCTGCTTTCTATTTAAAGAGTTGTAGTCGTTGTTTAAGTGGTCAAATGTCTTTGAAAATGATTTTTCTGATGAATTTCTGAGATTAATGTTTTATTTCTGAAAACCAACCCCTTAGGAAATAAGATTTCTTTTATTTTAACAAAGAAATGCACTGACACGTACATTAATTTGTATAAGGGAAGCACGGGTTATGTTGCAAAGTAAACACAAGCCTTTGCATGGTCATAAAGTAGACCATGCCCGATAATTAATTTCCGTTGAGAGGTCAAGTTTTCTTTTTGAAATACTTGCTTTGAAGATGATGACCGGGTTGCTATCAGAAATAATAGCAAGCCATTTTTGGCATGTTATAAAAGCTTTTGAACTTCTGCTCGAACTTCATTTATAGCCTTGTATCATTATTAAATGACATTTCTAAGGCTGTAAATGCTATCGATTTTTAGAAGACATGCCAAAGATACATATTTTTATATTTTTCTGATTTTTTTTTTGAAAAATTTATATTAAAAGAAAAATATTTTTGTGTTTTTATGTTTTCTTATGTACATATGATACAGGATATACCGTGAGTAACTACCTTTACTCGTCCTCTTCCTCTGTCAGACATTTTAGCGTTTCCGGAGACATGCTTCTCATACCTAGCTTCTCGATCAAGAAATTGAATATTTCTCTTGGCAAGGGTTTGGTAAAGATGTCAGCTAGTTGATATTCCGTCCGAACAAAGTAGAGTTCCATTATTCCATTCTCCACCTGCTCCTTTATAAAATGGTAGCGTACATCGATGTGCTTGGCTTTTGAGTGTTGAACGTTGTTGCAGCATAAAGCAATCACACTTTTGTTGTCGCAGTGTAGAGGAATCTTATTGAATTTAAAGCCATAATCTGTTAGCTGTGAACGCATCCATAGGATTTTAGCACAGCACCCAGACAAGGCAATATATTCAGCCTCTATACTTGAGATTGCAGTGCTTTTTTGCTTCTTGGAAGACCAGCTAACAAGTTTGTCACCTAAGAATTGAGCGCTTCCTAATGTACTGCGTCTAGTATCCTAACACCCCACGTGATCTACATCTACATATGTTGTTAGAGACATACCGGTATCCTTCGAATACTAGAGACCCATGTTAATGGATCCCTTTAGGTATTGAAAGATATGTTTCACTACATTTAAGTGCTTTTCGATAGGCTTTGCCTGATACTGGGTGTTGATCCCACGCCTTGATCGATTCTTTACGTAGTAAAGTGTTTGTTACCTTGGATGAATCCAAAATAACAATAGTTA
>BQNB010134182.1:5278-18349 GCA_026074375.1 Tanacetum coccineum | reverse complement strand
AATCCTGATCGCAAACGTCACTCGAAGTTCAATTCACGCCTCGTCGAGGAAACGACCCGGGAGGTTTAGAACTTTACTTTGGTTAAAAGTAACTTTCTAGAACCCGACGGAAAACTTATACTATATTATAATTGATCTTTTCCTTATACATATTTACGTGTGTGTATTAACTATGATCAGTGCTCATCTGGAATGGCCAACAATAGAGTACTTTTTGCTTTCAATTCATTCCTCCTTGCTATCTTTTGTTCATTAGTTTTAGGAGGTACAACAGCCTTAGGACCACCACTGACTGATGCAATTAGTGCAGACACTGTTTGGGTAGATTCTGACTGTGATTCCATCTTCTCTTAAACTATGAGATCTTTTGTAGAAATAGTATCCTTATTTAAAGTTTCTCAACAAGCTTTGATACCACTTGTTGATCCCTTCTTAAACAGATCTTTCTTAGCTTGTTAAAGCTTAGTTGTATTGGATAGATCCAAGACAACTATGGTAGAAACTAAGATTGAAAATATCACAAACTATGCGGAATCTAGTTTGTAATACTAAGAAGAACAATGAAACAGTAAAACAAGATCTTTACTAAACTTTCAATATATTGAATACTATTTTGAGTTACAAAATAGCTATGAATACTAACTATGATTGCTATGCAAACTATGAAAAACTAATATGAAAAACTGATATCTAGATCTATGCCTTAGGGTTCCTTTTATACACCAAGGAAACCCTAATGGGCTTACAAAACGCGTCAAGTGATCAATGCATATCTATTCCTAATATATCTCATGCATATCACTTTAGCAGTACTAACTATATAACTAATAGTATTAATAAACTGACAGTACTAACATTTTATTCTGGCAGTACTAACTATAACACTAGCAGTACTAACTAAGCTTGTCAGTACTAACTCTTCCCTTGGCAGTACTAAGTGAGATAAGTTTAATTCCCAACAATAGGGGCATCTAAAGTCATTAGGCGCAAAAAGGCATTCTCATCTAACATATGATTTCTGAGTGGAGTGAACCACAAAGGTAATTAACCTTGTTCAATTCACAGTCATTAAGGTTTGCAACTAATATGAGAGATATACCTATGTGTTTTCTCATAACACTTATGTGTTTCCCACTAACACCTAATACTACAACTAGACAGGCCATAGTATCGGCTTACACCCTAGAAAGGTATTAGGGTCTTTGGCAAAACACCGAATCCTAACAAATTTCTATTCACTAGCACTACTCATACTCTTAACTAGCTCTTCATCCTAAGGGTCGCACAATTGGCATGAGTCATACAACTACTAAGGAATGGTCATCCTATAGTCAATCATGCACGTTATGGTTTGGATGGTCTCGTCCTTACTAGTATGTAATCAACCTTATTTTATTATTCGGTATCGAATTACGAGGATCCATGGCACACTACACAAAATAGCCACTAATATTGCAATTAAAACTATAAGATCAAATCAATATATTGAATCAAAATCATAAAACTAATTAAATGCCAAAAGTAATAAATATAACACAATTAATATAAAAGCATCAACAAATTAAAGTAAGATCAAATAAACATTAAGGAATAATTGAATTAAATCAAACTTGAATAGATGAAGTATCATGTACAAATGGTGCTAAAATAATACCCTCGATCCTCTAGTCGAATGCCATGGCAAACCTCGAAGATTTTGCCTTCCTTCGTCGTCAAACAGCAGCGGAAAAGGGTAAAACCCTTTTTCCTTATTTTCGGTCGAATGTCACACCGAAAGAATGAATGAAACCGATTTCATTCGATGTATATTTATAGGCTAAGACATCTTAAGACTTGTACGGATTTAGCCCCTGATCGTTCTTTGCGTAATACCTTTAGTCCTTATGAAATATGTAAACTTCATATAAATTGGCCAACTTTAGTCCCTGGAGTTAATAACTTGCGTCCAAGGGACTCATTACGGCGTATCCATCGAGCTACTTACGCTGTAACTCTTCTTAAGCTTACATTCTTCCACCAAATAATGTTTGGTTACGGCGTAAATCCAACGAGTCGCTTATGCCGTAACTAACTCTGATCACTAGAGCTTCATAATTCTTTCATAACTACCGCGTAACCAAAGCGGCTTATTACGCCGTAGTTGTCTTGCAACTTTGATAATCAACTGGGCATCGTAATGTGTTACGGCGTAGAGACCTTGTCCCATCTATGCCGTAACTCTCTTGCATACAGATTTGTTAGAAACTTCTCCACATGTTTTTTACGACGTAAGTTTTGGTCTTCTATTACACCGTAAATAATCTTGAATGCAAATTTCCATGTATTTCGTCCAGTTTTGGCCATTTCTTGCATCTTTCCATTCCAACGCTTAGAATAACCTGAATCTGCAAATATGAACGAATTAAGGACCAGATTCATACAAAACGATATAAAACAAGGCAATAAATATGGGATATTGATACTAAAAAGTATATATTATTTGATGTTATCAAATACCCTGCCTCTACTTGAATTCTACTTGCCCTCAAGTAGACCTTTTTAAATCATTTCTAAAAAGATATCTCTCAAGTTATCTCAAAAGACATGAATTTAAAAATTACCTAAGCTAGAAAATTCCAAAACCGAGCACCTTACGAAAGGGAAATGAAATCACACTCATACTCTTACTAATCTATGTGTTCATTTTTGGGTGATCACTCAATTGCTCATTCATGGAGAGTATTCTATTATAGGCTTGGCAATGATACTAATCTCTACCACAGAGTATAGATGTAACTATTCTAAAAAGTCAAATGGGTTGACACAACATAAAGGCTTAAGGGTGGATCATTCATAAAAGAAACCCTTACCAATAATGATACTCGAGCAAAGACGACAAAACCACAAGTGAAGAAGTGCCAAGTGGTTGCTCATCTAATATCCAAGCACACTAAAGGTTAATAAAGCTATTAATGATGATTAAAGGGAAGGATATAAGACATGGGAAACATTTAAATGGGTGTAAAATGAAAAACACGAAACAAATAGTTTCCTAAGTCCACACTCTCCCCGTCACTGGTCTCATTCAAATCCCATAAGGCAAAATTCGAGGGTCAAGAGTCAAGAGTCAAGAGGTCTTCAAAATGCATGATTTAATGCGTATAATGTGTAGTGTAACGCCTCATAATCTCTATGTAATAACTAGGCATGCAATACGCATTATCTCAGCCTTCACTCATCAATGAAATAAATAC
This sequence comes from Tanacetum coccineum, assembly GCA_026074375.1. NCBI lineage: Eukaryota > Viridiplantae > Streptophyta > Magnoliopsida > Asterales > Asteraceae > Tanacetum > Tanacetum coccineum. Next base: position 15,116 of record BQNB010134182.1, on the reverse strand, counting down.
GAGTTAATGTGCCTTATATATATTTAAAAAATTAGGCACAATTAACACGTAATACGACCAAATAATCTCGATAATCTCTCATTTCCATCTCCCTTCCCCCACTTGAGATGTACAATGCACTCATTGTACAAATATAACCATAAAAATAAAAAGAAGAAATAGAAATGGTATGGGCTTATAAGATCTACTCGTTCAAAATCAACACGAATATGTCTAAACATTTTTAGCTGTGCAAGGCGAGAATACTTACCACTATACTACATGACATATAGGCTGATTTATATTTACTATCAGCTTTAAACAAACTTACTAATAAACACTTGCTTGCATGATCTTTTTTTAATGTAAGACAAGGATACAATGAAGAATAATAGTACGTACACATTTGTACAAAAGCATCTCCCCACTTGAGATCAACTATCTTCTAAACCTGACTTTCTTCAAATACCCTCTATCATGACCAGCGACTTTCACCAGTGGAACTAAAACTAACTAGCAACTCCCCGACTATGGACTTAAAGAAACTACATGGTAGGCTAGGCGATTGGTGTAACGAAACAAACATATAATGTGTTTAAGAAATAAATAGATTGGCTTAGACAGGTTTACTAGGGGTATCTTGCACTTATAACGAGAGTAACAAAAGGGTTTCACATAGGGATCGACTAATCGATGTGAAAAGTCAATGTACAGAATACATAACATAAATGGATGGGCTGTTTAGGTAAATTATAATATTTGCCTTTTATCCTAGCTACACTGATTACACTAAGTTACCTTAGTGCAATGCTCATTTTTGTGGTCTTAAAAAGATATACAATGTCAAGTTCTAAAGTCTACTACAACCACCGACACATTCATATTTATGGATTTATGTATAAGGGGAAAATGGAAAGGCTTAATCCTCACACATTGGAATATAAGGGTAGGTGTACTCAGTTAAGATTAAACTAGTTAAGTAATAAAAAACATGTCAAAATTTTAAAGATGAAACATTTTTCATTAAAAACTAGAAAATAAAGGCAAGTATAATCAAGTAGGTGTCTATTTCTACTCCCTTCCCCCACTTGAGGTATACCAAGACAATAAAAGTAAAAGAAGGAAAAGAGAGAATTAGAACGAAAAACTCCCCTGGGATTGTTTGGTATGATCAAGAGATAGCACGTCCCGAAACATGCTCCAAGTATGATTCCTCGAGCAACATCCACAATCTAGGGCCCATAATATAGCACTCAACTAATCCGGATTTGAAATGCTTTCTTGCAGCCAAGCACCACTCCATGTTGCATCAACCTGTATAGCTACAAGAAAAACTAACGCCAAAAAGTGTAAATTCGGATAAAAGTAAGATAGCACAAAATGTACAAATAAAATAAAATCCTAACTCACTTGCGTAGGAATCACGGTTGCATTTATTATATGCTACAAGCCTTTAAACACCTCGATATCCTGAGTGGACGAGTTGTAGTCTTGTGAGAGTTTTTAGGAAACACACCTACAAAGTTCATAACTAAATATACAAGGCTTGGAAAAGTTTTGAAATCGTTTTTGAAAAATTCTGTCACAAGAGACAGTTTCGGCGTAACTAAATCGAGCGACTTACGCCATAGTTAAGTTGAACTGGGTAATGATATTCTTGGACTAAAGGTATTACGGCGTAATTTGGAGTGCCAGTTACGCCGTAAATACCTACTGAGAAAGATTTCCAGAATTTTCAACTTTTCTATGCGGCTAGAGGACTTACTTGTCCTCCTCTCATCTTTCCCAGTTGTAGCAACCTGCAAAAATAATGAACAAACCAATCATTGCCAAACAAAAGTACTTAAAGAAAAAGTTTAAAAATCCTAACAAGACAAAAATAAAAGATCGGGTTGTCTCCCAACTAACACTTTTCTTTATTAATGAGTCTTTAAGTTAGACTCAGGCCAACAATACTCCTATTCAGCTTGGTGCATAATCCCATTAAGATTTCCTCGACTTGTTCGTTTTTCTCAACCTGCACACTATCACAACAAGGGGGCATTAAATGTGTAAAAACAATAAAACTGAGCAAACAAGCGAGGGAGAGCATTCAATAAGCAAATACCTGACTTAATTATAACACCAAATGATTTAAAACGCAAAGGTGATTAATCTCTTTATTTCTATTCAAATGATATTTAACATTATTTTCAAAGTACAAGTAATTAATTTTAAAACTCATTTGCCCAAGTTATGTATAAATCTCGACCAACTTTCTATAGAAAAGGTTTACTCAAAAATCAAACATGTTGGGAATAAGACGACTAAGTGTCGTTTCTGCTGGTAGAGATTCTCGTTCCTGCTGGCAGTTCAAGTAATGTTCCTGCTGATTATGTTTCTGCTGGTCATGTTCTCGTTCCTGCTGACAGAGATAGTTTAAAACACATACACACACACACACAAATTGTCTCCATTGCCTATGAGGATGTTCTAACTAAGAACATCCCAAATCCGACATGGTATACGTTCGTTGGCTTGGTAGTTTCGACACTAGTGATAGCTAATCACCCGAACGGGGGCGTCACCCCCAAATAGATCTATTTATAACATTCACGCTCACCCTCCAAGTGATTTACAGTTCATGATAGCGGGTACATTGGGTTATCGCTATTTAGGCAAACACGTAATCAGTTTAAATATGAAATGTTCACTTGCGTCTAATTATAAAACAAAGCATGTTCTCACCCCAAAACTTATAAATCATTATAAAATGTAAAACGTGAGGCTATGAACTTCACCTCGATGTGGGGAGTGAGTTAACAATTTGTTATCATAACAGAAAATGGGTCACAATTACGCGCCGAATGGCAACATGATCATTTAAAGGTCCTTGAGTACTAAGTACTTGAATAAACTACTACCATATATAATTCTATATGCTACACTCACCATCTAATTGAGTTTGTGAACAAATAATTTTTAAATTGCTCTTTGATAAATATTATCCGTGTGTTTGTAACTCGTATAATCGAATAAATAATTCAATTGTCTTTGTAAAATAATATTTATAAAGTTTAGGACATGTATAAATATTATATAAATGATTCTAAAATGTTTCGCAAAAATTTATATTAAAAACGAACCAACACTATTCACGTCAAAAAATAGTGCACAAGTATAAAATAGTGCGTATCTTTCTTGTTTTAAGCCCGTTTTGTATGTTCTTTACGTCCATGTTCTCGTATTAAGTCGATGTATCAAAATATTACATTTTCATATTTTGAAATCCTTGTTGTGAACAGTGATTTTTACTGTTCATAACAGTTATAAGCTTATTTTTATAACTTTAATTAACGTAAAACCCGTAAATGTCGTATCTTATTCGTTTTAGAATCCGAATTGTTGTGATTCTTTAGGAGAACGTCTTAGTTAATTAAAGTTTTATTCAAAATTAACGATGTTTTCAAAATGTTCAGTTATTTTGATTTGGTTATATTTTGTCTGATTTATGAACAGTAACTTTTTATAATTTTGTGTTATAAAGTATTTATTGTTCGTAATCGTGAAAAATACATAAACTCCGTTTTTCTTCACCCCCTTAATTAATCAAAAATATGATCCTTATGTTTTGAAATACTAAAATATGATACTACTGATAAAAAAACATGTATACATTTTCATTAGATGTGAATAGTAATTTGTTTTTATAAAATTTATTTTATAAACGCGTTTAATTAACGTATACTTAAAATTAGCGTATCTCCTTCGTTATAAATCGGTTTTTCGAGTTCTCTACATGCCCACGATCCTTGTGACATGTAGTATTTTATAAAAATATAAAATGTATGTGTTAAAATTCGAATTCAAACAGCCCCTTTTTGATATTTTCTCAAAATGTGTTTAAAAGTTGTTTTTATAACTTTTTAGTTTTACCACTTTGTTACAAGTCCATTACAACCATATGTACCATGTATCTTACATGCTTAGGGTCCTTAGTCCTTCATTTGTCCAAGAATCACAAGATCCATGAGTTTACATACCTATTTGTCCATAACTTTATATATGTATACTTTTTAAGTAACTTGTTTATATATACTTTTTATATATAAACCACTCATGTACAATACTTATACATCCATTATAACATGATATTAGGATCCATATATCATATGTAAAAGTTTACCAAATCATAAACAAGTGTAAAAATCTATTTTTTACAAGTAAATAAGTTCCTAGATGGTGATTAACTACATAGCCATTATATACACATAAAATCATGAATGTAAAGAGATTAAGGTTTTTAGGTAACCTTAATATGAAGTATGATGATGAACAATATGATCTAAACCCTTGTTTAGATGATAAGCCCAAGCTTACAACACTTGAAAACCCAAATTTCAAGCAAAACCCTAATCTTGAATCTTGCTTGCTTCCTTCAAACCTTCTTGGGTTATCTTAGATATTAAGTAGGAACACTTGGAAATGTGGTAAATAAAAATTGTATGGATGGTGTATGTAAAGGGTTTTAAGCCATGGTTATGTAAGAGAGAAAGAGAGTATTTTGTTGGTTTTTCACTTAACAAATGAAGAGTGTACGTATTATCTTGCTAGTTACTTTCCTTATATACTTCTTGGACCTAGATAAAATCAAGACTAGATGCATGAAAGATATGATGAGGGAATTAAAGGAAGTCTTGGTCAAGACTTAGCTAGTTGATGATCTTGGTTCCCTTAGGTTGAGAACATCCTATGAAAACAAGGATACTTTTGCTAGTTATTCTTTGCTTCTTTCTCATAAATCGGCCACTCTAGATATATATGATCTAGTTTTGTAAATTTAGAGTATTGGGTATAATTGTGGGTATTTGTTGAAGCGTAGAAAATTTTTGGTGGTTCCGGGAATGCCTAACGTATTTTATTGCGAAACGTAAACACTTTACGTAACCAATAAAAATAAAATGATCAAGAGATAAAATTATCCTCCAAATAATTACTTAACACTTGCTTAATGTAAACATTTAATTGTTTGATGCCCGTTTACATTGAATGATGATTTTTAGCTTACTCGATTTAGCTTAACGATTACGATTTAAAAGCAAACGCATAGAATACTAAAAATAAATAGTGAATTTATTAACGTCATAAATGACCCTAAAACATGGGGTGTATAGTATTCCCCCATTAAATGAGCCTTGTCCTTAAGGCTTAAGATGTGTCACTTGACAACGGTGCGGTCTTTGTAAAGAGATGTGGATATTTCTTTCGAAATTTATCCTCGCATTCCTATGTAAACTCAGGACTTCGCCTAGAGTCCCATCGAACCTTGACAATTAGGATACGGCTTCGCTTCAACCGTTTAACTTCACGATCTATGATTTCTACTGGTTCCTCGACTAATGAAGCTTGTCATCAATATGAAGTCTATCCAACGGAACGGTCAAAGGTTCGGTTGGATGCACTTTTCTCAAAGTTGGATACGGAAACGTAATTGTGAACCTTGTAATTCCTTGGAGGAAGCTCAAGCTTAGTATGGCAATGGCTCTAACCTTTTCAACACCTTGAATGTTTTGTCGACATAACTAGGGTTTAACTTCGTTAGACAAAAATCGTACGATGTACGACCCCCTTTCCAAGGAAAAACCTTAAGTATAACACTATCCCCAACTTGAAATTTCATTGGCTTATGCTTTAAATCGGCGTAACTCATTTGCCTATCATGTGCGGCTTGTATTATTTGCTTGATATGGATGATATTCTCGGTCGTCTATTGAACTATTTCTGGACTGGTGAGTTGAACCTCTCCAACCTCGGCCCCACACACATGTGAACGACACTTTCGATCGTAAAGTGCTTCAAATGGTGCAGCCTTGATGCTAGCGTGATAACTGTTGTTATATGAAAACTCAACCAATGGCAAATGGTTAACCCAACCCTTTCCAAAGTCGATCACACAAGCACGTAGCATATCCTCGAGAGTTTGAATAGTCCTCTCGCTTTGTCTGTCAGTTTGTGGATGGTACGCAGTACTCATATCCAGACTAGTACCCAAAGCCTTCTGAAGTGACCTCTAGAAATTTGATGCGAACATATGGTCACGATAAAAAATAATCGAAATGGGCATTCCATGCCTCGTGATAACCTCCTTTAGGTACATTCTTGCCAGTTTATCCATGGGATTAGTTTCCCTCATTGGTACAAAGATGGTAGACTTAGTAAGTAAGTCAACAATCATCCAAATGGTGTCACAATCTTGTGACGACTTAGGAAGCTTTATGACAAAAATCCATAGCGATATTGTCCCACTTCTTTTAAGGTATTTCGGGTTACACCAACAAACCCGATGGCCATTGGTGTTCAACCTTGACCTTAGCATATGTCAAACATTTGCTAACATAGGTGGCGATGTCGGCTGATATGTGAGAAATCACATATCCTTTCTATATCAAAAATGGCCCTTAAATGATTAAAATGTGCAAAAATATGCTTGTATTTGTGTATTTTGTTATTTGTGAATGTGTAGGTACGGATGTTGCAAAAATCACAAGAAAACGGTCAAAACCGAACAAACACAGACACGAGAACGGAAAGAGTGCACAAGAGCCGGAAGTTTCTAGCAAAAAGTCAACAAGTCAAACCATGGTCAACTGGTCAACATTGGTCAACCATATAAAGACAAAAACCCAAAATACCCAAAACAGCCCCTCATTGTTAAAAGAGTAGACAAATGGTCCCTAAAACCCTAACACCGTGATCTCTTTTATACTTAAGAGATAACGGTCGTTATCTCCTACATATTAACCTAAAACCGAGCCCAAACCCTGAGCCAAAGTCAAAGCACGTTTCCCCTTACCCAATGTTCAAATATAGTTAAAAAGGGCGCGAGTCCCTTTTTACTATTCATCATCGTTATCAGAAATTACCCACCTCAAAATCAAAGGGTAAATCACAATTGAATACGTGGGACAAAGATTCGAGTGCCAAGCTATGACTCAGCATCAAAGATGTCACAAGAAAGCTTCTCATTGGTCAAGACAGTAAAAGGAATGACACGTTGGATCTGAACTAACACACTCAGAAGTGGGAAATTGCATTGGATTCAAGCTAAAAGAAGCACAAATGCTCTAACACACGGATTGCCACGCTGGCAATCCGTGTGATCACATATTGATCCAAGGGCTATTATTGGGCAGCTAATGATTGGAAGCAAACAAGGGCCAGGATTAATTGGAGCGTTTAACAGACTTGGGGATCTAGATTCTTCTTTCTCAGCTATAAATACAAGCATCTCCTCACTCACAAAGGCATCTAGGAGTAGTTATAGAGAGTAGCTTTTAATTAGCTTATGTAATTTTTAAATCGTTTTTTAGCTTATAGATTTCTACTTAATGTAACTTACTTTTAAGCTTGTAATCAGTTTCATATTATTAATAAAAGTTTGCTTTTAATATTGATCAATTTGTCACTTAATTGTTTGAATAAGCTCTTTTCTTTGTTCACATAAGCTCATAAGTTCTTATCTACTCTTAGGCTGTCTACTTACTCAACTAAGCTCTCAAAAGCTTAGTTGAGCTTATTGACATTGAATACCTCCCCAAATTACCTCAGCTAAAACATGGAAGGGAAGTCAATTAAGGAAGGACTTCCAGGACCCTACCAGCTTATCACTTGATAAGCTGGAGCTTGTTGATAGCTCTTAGAGCATTTGCTAGCCTTGTTTGTGCAAAGGCTTATGTAAGTTTTTAATTTACCTTTTCTGTCTTTAATACTTAGCTTAAAATCTGTTAATTAGCTTAATATTGCTTAATTTTTGCTTATTGATGTTTAGGTAGCTTATTTGTGCTTATTATAGTTGAATTGTGCTTATTGTGTTTGATTTGTAGTTTAAAATACTTAGTTTACTTAATCTGTCATAAAATCAGTTAAAAAACCAAAAATATTAGCATAGTGTCATAGCTTATTAATCTGGCTTAAGTGTTAGCTTAAATGTGTTCATTAGGTCTGTTTTTAGTTCTCTAATATCTGGTAATAAAGCTTTATGCATTAAAACTGAAATTCATAAGCATAAAATGGATTTGAGTATTTTTAAAGGGGTGTTTGGAATAACAGTATTAACTTAAAGTTAATACTGCTATTGGTCTCTTTGGTTCTTAAAACTGAATTTGAACTTCAATTGTAGGTTTATAAGATAGGATTTAGTGTAATTTGTAGGCTTAAATTAGTTTTCATTTATAAAGATTAGCTATAATTAAGTCTGTTAGTATAAATTCAGTAAGATTAAGCATTATAAGCTCTATTATGTTTTACTTAGATTAATTTCTCTCATTGTTTTTGTTTAAATGCTTAAAGAGTGTAGAAACTATATCTTAGGCCTGCACTTGTTAGTTTTAGGATTTAGTCATTCATTGTGCAAACTGCATCAGTAGCAAATAAAGGCAAAACTGCATTTTTCTAGCTTAATTTTCAGAAGATTAAAGTAGTCACTAGGACTTAGAATTAGTAGCACAGGTAGTTTGTAGGTAATATTTCATATGTCTGAGCTTAAAGTGTTAAATTTAGCTTATTAGGTCATCTGTTTGTAAGCTGCAAAATAGCATTCTGTCATTTTTCATTAAACTTTGAAAAACCAAAAAGAAAATAGAATAGATAGTTTTCATATAGCTTTCTCATTACTTATTTTTTTTTCAAAATAGTTTTCAATTATTGTTTTTAATAGAATTTTAGCTAGACTTTAAGTCTGCATGAGTCAAAAAGCTAAAATGTTCTTCTATCTTATTGAAAAATAGGCTCAAAAGTGCCCTTATGGCCTGTTTAGGTTAACAGTTTCACCAAAGTGCTTATTTGTGATTTGTAGCTTATTGCATGACGTTTTTGTTTAATTTCTATCTTAACTAGCTTATTAGGTTAAAATTAAGTGGTTTGTAGCTTATTTAGTTCAGGCATAGCTTATTTTATCTTTTCAAAGAAAATATAAAAATACAAAAACAGTAGCAAGTAGTCTTTTCATAGTGCTTTTTAAATGCTTATTTGAATTTCAAAATAGTTTCTAATTTATGTTTTAAGTAGAGTTTAAGCCAATCTTCAAGTAGATATAGGGCTTATTGCTATAAGGTTCTAATAGCTTAGTTAAAATTAAGCTTAAAAAGTGCCATTTGGTCTATTTGGTAGCTGTAGTAAGCATAGGAGCTTATTTCATAATCTCATCTTATGAATTGCTTCTTTTTAGTTAAGTTTAGCTTATTAAGATAGTGTTAGTCTAAGGATAGCTTATTCAGTCCTTGTTATATCTTATTTTAGTTTCGTTTCAAAGTAAAAAAATAGCTAAGTGTAGATTGTCTGAATTTTAAGCTTTTTCTAGCTTATTAGTGACTTTTAGAAAAGATGTTTTCACAAAATTAGCTAATTAAAAGCTGTTTTTCAACTTTGCTTTTTAAACTTTTTCAAAAAAAAGGGAAGATGGAAATCGGGGGTGAGCAAGGCTCGAACCCCTGACCTCAACATCCTCACCTTTTATAACACCACACACAACACACTCAACCAACGTGCCCTGGGGACTTTTTCGTTATACACTTGCACAATAAATCTTTTATATACATTTTAGCTCTTTTAGTTTAATAAGTTGTTTTTGCTTATTACACAGCTTATTCGATAAGCTGTGTTTCCAATTTTATTTTTCTTAGATTCTTCACCATTCAACCTATTTTCCGTAATGTTTTTAGATTTGTCATAAAACGTTTAGTATTTTTTATATTTAATTTTCTTTAAAATTGTTTTTAATTCATAAAAAATTATAAAAAAGTTAAAAAAATATAATTCTTTTTTAGAAAATTTTCTTTTAACATTTAGAACCTAGGAAAATTAGATTTGCTTTCGTAGGGTT
>BQNB010134181.1:0-14224 GCA_026074375.1 Tanacetum coccineum | reverse complement strand
ACGTTGTTTGCTAAGAACGTATTGTGTGTGTTGACTTAGAGGGATTATTCTTTTGATCCTTGATGGTTTCGCGTGGTATTATACACACACGTATGTTGAAGACGGTGTAACATTTATTGCTAAAAGCAATCTAACGTTTCTTGCTAAAAGGTACATGTATTCAATCCTTTGTTAATTACATAATTCTATACGTGTTTGATCTTTCCGCTGCGTACACGTGATTAAGTTTAATTGTTAAATTAGATCTAAAATCCAACACTGCGTTTGCTTGTGGGTTTGCATCTGGATTTGTTAGACCGGGTTTCATGAATCGAAGTTTCAGGAAGATGTTTGTGTCATACAAACTGATTTGTTTTAAGCAGGTAGGTTTTGTTTATGAAGATGAGTCATTAGTAATGATGCTTCATTTGAAGACACGTATAAAGATGAACTTTCTAGGAGGTTTTGAGAGAGCAGAGAAAGAGAGAGAGAGGAAGACGGTGATGTGTGTGGGATCTGGGAAGCTTCATCGGTATTTTTTATCAAGTTTCTACTGTTCATAAAACCATTACTTTATAGTAATTAAATAATAAGGGGTTAGAGAGGATTCACTGTTCATAAGCTTGTTTTATTATTTTTTATAATAAAAAATAGGATTGTGTGTAGGGGGGCAACACGGTTTTTGTAGTATATTATAAATTTATGCATGTATCAGATGTTATACAGCGAGGTAGACATGCACTGGAAACTTTATTGTGATTCCCGGGTCACCAACATATGTGTGAAAAACCGTAAGTTACCAAAAAAAACACACTCCAAATTTAAGTTGAGGACGTAAAATGGCTTCTGTTAAAGTGATGTGTTTGGTTTCAAATATTTCTTTTACAACTAAAAATCATGGGACTATGCAGTGTTAAGGACCTTTGTTGACCAATCATGTAAGCTAGGGGTGTTCATCGGTATGGTTATCGAGTTGTTCGGTTTATTCGGTTCGGTCAGTTCGGTTAAAAAGAATTTCTGAGTATAACCAAACCGAACCGAATTCTGATTGGATTGAACCGAAGCGAAAAACCGAAAACCTAACCGAATTTAAATTTAATGTTATATTTTTTAATATTCAATTATATTAAAAAATATATATATTACAAGCTTAAAAAATGTTTTTTATACTAAAATGAAATTTAAATGATTTTTTTATATATAAACATATAAAAATATATATATTTATATGAATTCGATTTTCGATTTAAATTACCAAAACAATATCTAAAGCGAAAACCAAAACTTTAATTTGGTTCGATTTGATTTTTTTGGTTTCAATTTTGGTTTTTGATTTATTCGGTTTAATAACCGAACCAATGAACACCCCTAAGCAAATGAGATGTTGGGCCATTATTAAAATAAAACTTTACTTTGCGCTCTTACTGTTATGAAATGTAGAGAATGAGAGATTGAGGAGAAAGGAGATGATTGTTATTGAGTGTTGTACAAACGACTACAATGTGTCCCTTATTTATAAGAGTCTAAGAAGTGTAACCTCTAGCTAATTAAGTACTAATTAAATACTAATTAACAACACATAATGATGAATATTCATACATAATAAATATATTTATAACACTCCTCCTTGGATATTCATCGTGCGTTATACGTCATAATCTGCCTCATTAAAAACCTTATAAAAAAAACCCAATGAGATAAAAACTTGATGAAGGAAAAAAGTGTAGTGCGCGTAATGCTCCTCCTTAATTTAATGTAGATATTTCAAGCATCGCGTGTCAATCTTCTAAACGATTTCGAATACTTTTGTTGGCAACAACTTTGTAATGAAATCCACCAAATTGTTGATGTTAAGAATAAGTCCTGCAAAAATAACAAAATATATGTGTAGCTTCCAACTCAATAGTAAATGCATTTGATGGAAGGTATACAATGCGTACACAAATATTAAAAGAGAAAAATACACTCTCATGACGCATGTTAATTGCAAAATTAACATCAAAACCTCAATTGCACTTATGTATGGTACTTGAGGACCAATCATTATTTAGAGACATGTGCAAAAACAATTTATATAATATGCGTCCAAAATGATTTTGATCCATATAAAGGCTCATTCAATTTGATCAAATAAAGTTATTGAGACTTTATTAATTGTTTCTAGAAGTTGAAGTTGTGAACCATGCTTGAGGCATTACATATCCTTCGTAGAATATGAGAGCTCTAATAAACCTCATTTTAGAGAAATATAAATACTTATCTCATAAAATATCAATAAGATATTTACATCCACCTCGAGATAATATGTCTCTTAATAATCAAACTTATTGTTTTGTGAATCTATTTATTTCATAATTTAAGTATTAAAGCACATAACTTTAGAGCTCTTATTTCGGTTTCGCACAAAACCCGATGTTTATCCAATAGATTTTTACACATTGACGTGTATGAACTTCCCGTTCCAATACTTTTAGTATTTGCAAGATACTATGTCTTTTTATGTTGGTCATTCATTTCATTGAGCGCACATTTGGATATTAATTGATATCTGATCATCATCATGCATAATAGCAAGCAATATATTGTATGTAGACAAATTTATCGACGTCGTTTTGTTTCAATTCCATAAAATTCAAGACAAGATAGAATTTATTGAGATCTCATTAGCTAACTGAGGTTCTTTGAAACCTTATTGTCTAGTGTCTTTTTATGAGACTATCATGTGGTCTTTTATACCTTGAACAACCATCTTGTTTTCATACTCTATATTTTTCATCGAGGATTTAATTTGAAATCAATGTGTCTACCATGCTTGAGGCATGTCATAATAGTGTCCGTGACGGACAACTTATAATCAGAGCATGAGTAGCTGAAATTTTGTTTTTGGCCAATGTTTATGTATGGCTATTAGATTATCTATTGAAATAATAATTTCATAAAATTTCTTTCGAGGATCAATAGAATATAGAATATGATAATTCATTCTAAATATGATAATTCATTCTGAATTTGCAGCTACTTCTCTCCTCCTGAAGGAATTATTCTTCTTCTATATCCCGTATATGTGCATTTAGGTGAAGTAATTTGCAAAAAAAATCTGAAATGGGATATGTTTGGTTTATAACCAAAACCTATTATAAAAGAGATGATTTATAATAACATATTGGCATGATGCTAATTTTGTTGTTGTGTATATTATAATTGGCCCACAAATGTCTCATTGAATTCTTTCTAGATGAGTTAATTGCATTTTTGGTCTCTGTGGTATGGCCACATTGTAGGTTTGGGACCTTAACTTTCAAAATTGTGAATTTAATTATTGTCATGTTAATTCAAAGAAATTGGTTGGCAACCTCAAGTTGCAAGATAAAAAATGAAAAAATGATCAATATAATATCTTCATTCCCTCAAGTGAATGTGATAATGTAATGATAAATGTCTAAAGGTTATTTATCATGGTAAAGGATATGGTCGAGGTAGTATGAGAATGACAAACCACTAGTAGTGGCAAAATAAAATAAGAAAAGAGCAAACAAAAATGCTATTTATGCAAAAATGCAATGTGATGTATGCAAAATATACAAGGTGTGTAATAAGATAGTTCACACTATTTTCTTAGATTTAAGATCTATGGCTATCAGTTTTCTTTCGTAAACCCCCCCCCACCAAATGACTGTCATTAGAAACGTATGTTTAAGTATTAATGATGCTTATATTCTTTTGATTTCTTCTAGACATGCATTATATAAAGATTAGTAAAATCTAATCTAGCATAAACATAAGTTTCTATGGAGCATTTTTGCTATAATATTTTTGGCATGACCAGTTACACCATCCTGAGTCATTAATGATGCGAAAACTATAGAAGAATAAGATTCTTCAATATAATGTTTTTATCTCTCAAAAGAAGTTGATTATTAATCTATCAACTAGAATGGGGACTCAATTACTCAATATTTTGTAAAGAAAACAAATGGATATATGTAGGCATACAAATCCATTGTATGAACCATTTAGAGTTTAAAATAGAATGCCATGTTAAAAGGTCATTAAATTGCAACTCTCAGTTTGCATGATTATGTCAATGCGAGCATTAACATTCCAGAATAAGTATTTTCATCATGAATATGCGATGATTACTTCTAAATTAATAAATGAAAATGAGAGAAAAACTTGTGTTGTTGTATGGGGCCATATTATAATATACACAACAACAACACAAATTAGCATCATACCAATATGTTATTATAAGTCCTCCCTTTTATAATTGATTTTAGTTATAAACCAAACATATCCCATTTGAGATTATTTTTTTGTGCAAATTACTCCACCTAAATGCACATATACGGGATATAGAAGAAGGATAATTCCTTCAGGAGGAGAGAAGTAGCTGCAAATTCAGAATGAATTATCATATTCTGTTGATCCTCAAAAGAAATTTTATGGATAATCTAATAGCCATACAAAATTTCAGCTACTCATGCTCTGGTTATAAGTTGTCCCTCAAGGATACTATTTTATTATGACATGCCTCAAGCATGGTAGACAAATCGATTCCAAATAAAATCCTCGATGAAAAATATGAAGCATAAAAACAAGATGGTTGTTCGAGGTATAAAACACCCCATGATAGTCTCATAAAGAGACACTAGACATGAAGGTTCCAAAGAACCTTAAATAGCTAACGAGATCTCAGTAAATTCTATCATGTCTAAAATATTATGGAATCGACACAAAACGAGATAAATTTGTCTACATATAATATATTGCTTGCTATTATGCATCATGAGGATCATAAATAAATTAATATCTAAATGTGCGCTCAACGAAATGATTGGCCAATAAAAAAAGACATAGTGTCTTGCAAATACTAAAAGTTTTGGAACATGAAGTTCATACACGTCAATGTGTAAAATCTATTGGATATACATCAGTTTTTTATGTGAAACTGAAATAAGAGCTCTAAAGTTATGTACTTTAATACTTGAATTGTGAAATAAATAAATTCACAAAACAATAGGTTGATTATTAAGAGATATATTATCTCGAAGTAGATGTAAATATCTTATTGATATTATATGAGACAAGTATTTATTTTTCCTTAAAATGGGATTTATTAGAGCTCTTATATTCTACGAAGGATATGTAATGTCTCAAGCATGACTCATAATTTCAACTTCTATAAATAATTAATAAAGTTCTTAATAACTTTATTTGATCAAATTGAATGAATCTTTATATGGATCAAAATCATTTTCGACGCATATTATATAAATTATTTTTGAACATGTAAGAAATGAGTGGTCCTCAAGTACCATAAATTAGTGCAATTGATGTTTGTTGTCAATTTTACAATTACTATGCGTCATGAAAAGTTTATTTTTCTCTTTTAATATTTGTAGATGCATTGTATACTTTTCAATTGATGCATTTGATATTGAGTTTGAAGCTACACATATATTTTGTCATTTTTGTAGGACTTATTCTTAACATCAACAATTTGGTGAGCTTCAATACAAATTTGTTGTCAACAAAAGTATTCGAGCAACTCGTTTAGAAGATTAGCATGCGATGCTTGAAATATATACATTAAATTAAGGAGGAGCATTATGCGCACTACACTCTTTTCCTTCATCAAGTTTTTATCCCATTGGGTTTTTCTTGATAAGGTTTTTAATGAGGCAGTCTATAGCGTATAATAAACGATGAATATCTAAGGAGGAGTGTTGTAAATATTATGTGCTTATGTATATTCAACATTATCTTTATTAGCCCATTAACATACTAGGGCTTCACATTGTCTACCTTATAAGTACTACACAATTGTAACCTCCTGTGATGACTAATCAATAATAAGAATTTCTCTTCCTCTCTCATTCTTGTATTCTTATTCTTCTCTTCATCTCTTGTCATTGTTCATTATTTCACAACACGTGCTCAATTATAAAATTAATAATTAACATAAATAGCAAGTTCTAACATGATTCAATCAATAGAATCAATAACATAACCTCGTTTTATGTTTAAAAAACATGTATATATAAAACCTCAAGTTCTATCATGATTTCTTTAATAGAATTAGATAACATAAAGTAGTTTTATGTTGTTTTCGTATTTACTCATGTTTAATTGATCTTTATGCATTTTTTTTCTTTTCTTGCTTTAACATAATCTCAATTTATTATATTTGTGATTTTTTTTAATCCTCAACGATCTATTTGTTATCTTCTTGAAGAAAACAAACTACATATAACATCACGTTATAAATATAAATTCATTTTTGAAACTCATGTTTATGATGATTTTTGAAACTCATATTTATGATTATTTATTTTTAATGTTCAATGGTTATTATTTATATTATATAATCATTTAATATTATATGTTTATGATATTCTATCTATTATAATCAATAGATACCATAACATCATGGTATGTTTATCGTTATTCATCATGAAACATCAAGTAATACTACGCTGAATTGCATAAAAGTACAATAACTTCAAGTTATTGTTAAAAAAAGGGCAAGAATGAAAAAAAAAGTCCTCCTTGCAAAAGTGTACTAAAACAATGATATTCTTGGTCATCATCTCAAATGAGGATTTTAAAAGAGAATATCTGACGGTGAAAGATCCGTTAAATGTATGTCAAAATCTAAAAGAAAGATTTGTCCATCAAAAGCAAGAAATTCTTGTAAATGCAAGCATGTTTTTCGCAATATTCAGTATTACATCTGAATAATAAATGGAAAATATGTGTTGCGATGGTTAATGCCTCGAATATGCTCATATATCGAGAACAATGCTTTGATATAAGTTTTCTTAACAAAGCAATGAGTATGTTTAGATAAACATGATAGACCCGTTTACTAAATTTGCTCCATTTACTCAACTGAATGTGATTCAATAACGATGATCATGTAGTTATCGTGATTATGGATGTGGTAAAATTAATTATTATCGTGTTAATTCAAAGAAACTGGTTGGCAACCTCAAGTTGCAAGATAAAAGATAAAATGATCAACATAAAGATCTACATTCCCTCAAGTGAATGTGATAAAATGATCAATATAAGATCCTCATTCTCTCATGTGAATGTGATAATGTAATGATAAATGTTTAAAGATCATTTACCATGGTAAAGAATATGGTCAAAGTAGTATGACAATGACAAACCACTAGTAGTGGCAAAATAAAATAAGTAAGGAGCAAACAAAAAATGATATTTATGAAAAAATGCAATGTGATGTATGCAAAGTACAAGTGTGTCAAAGATATTACACACTATATTCATAGATTTAATAATCTATGCTAGCACATTTTGCTCCGTAATAGAAATATAAAATTGTCATGAGGAACGAAGTTAAATATTAAGGATACATTATATTCTTTTGTGTCTTCCTCGACATGCATTATATAAAGATTAGTAAAAGCTAATCATAGCCATAACATAAGTTATGAGCAATAATTATAATATTTTTGGCATGACTGGTTACACCATCCCGAGTCATTAATGATGCGAAACTATAGAAGAACACGATTCTTCAATCTAATGTTGTTATCTCTCAAAAGAAGTTGATTATTAATCTATAAGCTACAATGGGGACTCAATTCCTCAATTTTCTTGAAAGAAAACAAGTGGATATATGTAGGCATACAAATCCATTGTATGAACCATTTAGAGTTTAAAATCGATGCATCGTCTAAATGGTCATCAAATCGTAAAATTAAGTTTGCAAGATTAATAGCTCAAAACGAGCCTAACATTCCAGACTAAGTGTTTCATCATATCCGATGAATTACTTCTAAATTTTCAATGATATTTGAGAGAAACTTTTTGTTGTTGTATGGGGCCATGTTATAATATACACAACAACAAAATTAGCATCATGCCAATATGTTATTATAAATCCCCCATTTTATAATTGGTTTTGGTTATAAACCAAACATATCCCATTTCATTATTTTTTTGTGCAAATTACTCCATCTAAATGCACATATACGAGATATAGAAAAAAGATAATTCCTTCGGGAGGAGAGAAGTAGCTACAAATTCATAATGAATTATCATATTCTATTGATCCTTAAAATAAATTTATGAATCTATTATTCAATGAATAATCTAATAGCCATACATAAATATTGGCCAAAAACAAATTTTCAGCTACTCATGCTCTGATTATAAGTTGTCTCTCAAGGACACTATTTTATTATGACATGCCTCAAGCATGGTAGACAAATCGATTCCAAATAAAATACTCGATGAAAAATATGGAGCATGAAAACAAGATGGTTGTTCGAGGTATAAAAGACCCCATAATAGTCTCACAAAGAGACACTAGACATGAAGGTTCCAAAGAACCTTAGATAGCTAATGAGATCTCAATAAATTTTATCTTGTCTTGAATTATATGGAATGGAATCGAAGAGAAAATGACGTCGATAAATTTGTCTACATATAATATATTGCATGCTATTATGCATGATGAGGATCATAAATCAATTAATATCCAAATGTGCGCTCAATAAAATGATTGGCCAACATAAAAAGATATAGTATCTTGCAAATACTAAAAGTATTAGAACGTGAAGTTCATACACGTCAATGTGTAAAATCTATTGGATATACATCGGTTTTTGTGCGAAACCGAAATAAGAGCTCTAAAGTTATGTGCTTTAATACTTGAATTATGAAATAAATAAATTCACAAAACAATAAGTTGATCATTAAGAGACATATTATCTCAAGGTGGATGTAAATATCTTATTGATATTTTATTAGATAAGTATTTATTTTTTCCTAAAATGGGGTTTATTAGAGCTCTCATATTCTACGAATGATATGTAATGCCTCAAGCATGACTCATAACTTCAACTTCTAGAAACAATTAATAAAGTTCTCAATAACTTTATTTGATCAAATTAAATGAATCCTTATATGGATCAAAATCAATTTGGACGCATCTTATATAAATTGCTTTTGCACATGTCTCTAAGAAATGAGTGGCCATCAAGTACCATACATAAGTGCAATTGAGGTTTTCATGTTAATTCTGCAATTAATATGCATCATAAGAGTATATTTTCTCTTTTAATATTTGTAGACACATTGTATACTTTCTAACCAATGCGTTTGATATTGGATTGAAAGCTACACATATATTTTGTTATCATTGCAGGACTTATTCTTAACATGAATAATTTGGTGGACTTCATTACAAAGTTGTTGTTAATCGTTCAGAAGATTAGCATTCTATGCTTGAAATATATACATTAAATTGAGGAGGAGCATTATGCACACTGCACTCTTTTCCTTTATCAAGTTTTTATCCCATTTGGTTTTTCTTGATAAGGTTTTTTAATGAGCCAGCACTATACGTATGATAAACGGTGAATATCCAAGGATGAGTGTTGTAAAATAGTATAATGGGCTTATGTATATTCACCATTATCTCAACCGTCCCGTTAGGGTTTACATATCTTTCCTATAAATACTTAATAGTGTAACCTCTTGGATGGATATAACTGAATAAGAATTCTCCTTTCTCCTAATTCTTCTCTTATTCTTGTGTTCATGTTCTTTACATTTATAACACTTTGTTGTTTTGTTTATCTTTACTAAAGAATTAAAGAAAATCCGTCACTTATAAAAAATAAAAAAAATACAATAACAAACATAATGACAATGACAGTTGTTAACCAAACATATAAAAACATTTAAATTTTAAAATTTTAGATCTTGAAAAAATAAAAATGAAATCTCTATTTCTAAAAGCCAGATCAATTAGAATTAATCCTTTACACTTTGTAAACTTGGAATGTGATTTCCCATGATGATTATGCTATCAACATACAAGATGAGGAATGTAACATTACTCCCAATACCTGGTTGATATACAGCATGCTCATCAAGATATGATCAAAACAAACCTTTTTTTGATTTCTTCCATCAAATCTTTTATTCCCTAGCTTCTTGATGCTTGCTTAAGACCATAAATGGATCTTTGAATCTTGCATACTTTTCTGAGATGATTAGGATCATCAAAACCTTCAGGTTGTACCATATAAATGTCTTCATCAAGAAGATAACCATTACAAAGTCCGCCAGATTTGATACATCCCTTTGTCATATCTCATAAAATCATGAGAACGCTGATAGAGATTGAGGAATCCCTAATAGCTCTAATTGTCCACGACGGTGAGAAGCGGTTTCTTCTTAATTAACCCCACAGAGTGCTATAACCCTTTGCACAAGCCGATCTTTTATAGGTGTGTACAATACCATCCATGCGAGTCTTTTCTTAAAATCCACTTTACAATTCCTTGCAGTCTACAACAGCCAGGAGAAGATCGACCAGGGACCCATACCAATTGTCCCAGTCATGGATATGAATTTTCCGCATTCATAACATCGATCCACTTATTAGATTTAGAATCTAACATCGCAGCTTTATAGCCAGTGGGGTCATTAAGATCCCCTATATTATGCTCATCCGCTTCTACATTTAGACATAAACGATCTAGAGCTCGATGTGTCCTTTCGGACCTACGAACCGGAATCACTTCCTTTTGAGGTGGTTCAAAACCTTTAACCTCCATATCAAATTTGCTAGCGATTTCAGAAGTGATTTATCTTCATCTTGAATTTCTTCTAGATCCGTGACCCTCCACTGAATCTTGAGTTAATGTGATTTTCTCAAAGAACTCCAGCATTACCACCCACAACTATTTTGTTTTCAGGTAGGAAGTAAAAATAGTAACCCATTATTTCCTTTGGGTATCCTATAAGAATACACTTAACAAATCTTTGTTGAAGTTTGTCAGGGTATCCCGCTTCACAAGCGCCTCACATCCCCAGACCTTTAAGTAAGACATATTAAACTTTTCCCATACCGCATAATTCAATGATCTTATCAACCTTCTTGGTTGGAACCATATTGAGAATGCGTGTTGTAGACTCTAGAGCATAATCCCAAAAGGATAACGGTAGAGTTGTAAGATTCATCATTGATCGAACCATGTCTAACAAAGTACGATTTCTCTTTTCAGATACCCTATTATGTTATGGTGTGTAAGGAGATAAACGTTAGACCCAATTCTACCATGCTTTAAGATAATCTTAAAACTCTAGCTTATGATTTACGCCACCTCGATCCAAACGAAGAGCCTTGATTGTCTTTCCGAGTTGATTTTCCACTTCATTTTTAAACACTTTGAACGTTTTAAAGACCTCATGTTTACGTTTAAGAAGATAAACATAACCATAACAACTATAAACATCTGTGAATGTAATGAAGTAGCTAGCACCTTGTCTATGCAATGGACCACCCAGCACATCAGTAACATATTATTCAAGAAGACCATAGTCGCCCTTTTTCGGGACGTGTGGAAACGATTTTCCTTGTTATCTGGTTTCCCGATAAACAAGATACCCATTGATCAAATGACTCATCATCCTGTTGATTTTAAAATCCCTTCTTGTTGCAGCATTTCAATACGTTTCTTAATTATATGAGCAAGACGCAGTGCCATAGATAAGTAGAGTCCAAATTATGTTTGGTTCTTTTAGTGCTAACATTATAAATAGAATTAATATTGGTACAAGATCAGCAAGCAATTTCATAAATACATTACAGGGAATAGCTTAAAAATAAAAACACATTAGTCTAGAAACTAAAATTCCAAAAATCCGTAAACCACTAGAGAAAACCATTTTCTACTATAACCAAACGTTGAACTGATACAACACCTCTATTATAGAAGAGTGCATAATGTCAATGTATAAACAATCACAAGCCCATTAGCAAAACTAAGTCTTAACTTCCATTAGCTTCTACTTGTGCACGAACACCATTGCCTACATACAAATAGAGTGCTCCTTGTTTCAGTTTCCTTGCTTTTCTAAATCCCTGAAGAACTGGTAGAGCCAACTTGCTTCTTTTTCTTCAACAACTCGGCATGATAGACAGGACAGTTCCTCTTCCAATGACCCACCTCCTTGCAGTGGTGGCAGTGTACAGTCCTTAGCTGGGTGCTCAATAGCAGAAAGGCTTAGGTTTTTTTAGGCTTAGGGATATAAACTTGTTTATCCTTTCCCTTGCCATTAGCTTTACCCTAGCCTTTAGCTTTAAGCGATTTTTTATTATCCTTTTGGATTTTACCACATTTAATCATCATTACTTGTGGTGTTTCAGCCTTATTAGTAAACCCCCCCCCCCTTTTACTTACTCAAATGAGCATCAACAGCATTATTTACCAATCGTCTTCTCCATGTTATGCATATTGTAATTTCTTACAAATCCAGCAAAATCTTTAGTAAGGCCATTTAAGATAAGACCTACTATAAGATATTTTGTTGTAAGCATATAACCAAGACGTTCCAGTTGGTCTACATATCCTTTCATCTGTAGAACGTATGCAGCAACTGGTTTACCCTCCTCTTGTTTGCAAGCATAGAAAGTTTGGATTAGATCAAACCTCTCCACTCTAGCTTGTTTTTCAAACATAGATTTAAGATCTTTATCAGTCATATGTTGAGAATTTTTCAAACTGTCTATGAAGCTTAGAGTCATACAACAAGTATTAACATGCACACCCTCAATTATATTATCTAAACCCTGCATTTCCTTATGTAACAACACTTATGCCTGGGAACTACACATGACCGCATTATGGTTTGTCTCAATGACATACATTTTTCTTTCACTCTCAAGACTAACTTAAGTTGACGAAACCAGTCATTAAAATTATTCCAAAAGTTTTTCTCTTTCAAACATCGACCTGAAAGCCGAATGGTTTATGTTTTGAACAGGTAATGCCATCTAAAAAACATAGTTAAAGTTCAAGAATTAGGTAGTTTACACACATGTAAACTATCCTTGAAGAAATTAACTACCCATGTTTAATCAAAGAAAACAATTAATGTTCAAAGACTAGACCAACTTGACGTACCACCACCACATCAGTTGATCTGCTAGTGATGGTGTACTCAAAAGGTAATTGACGATCAATAATTGCCGCCGGTGCAATTCCTAGAACCATATGGGACTTACTTTATTACAATAATATTCTAGTAAGCATGTTTTATCCCATATATGCCTCGATTTAAGGTCTCACCAATAAACCATTAAGTCCGACCAATAAAAATCATGATTTGTGTAACACAAACTGTCTCATCAAAAAAGTGTACAAACACCTTGGATTACGATCTACATACCGTCCTAACGCATATACAAAGCACTATAAGTTTTTTTACGAATTGGATGTAAATGTTTACGAATTATGTTGCAATAACACAATTAATCAGAACATAGAAAGTTCAATTTAGTATTTTCGATAATTAAATTCTTAATAGAATTAACTACCCAATTAATTTACTAATTAAGACTAAGATCCAACTTGACCTCCTACTTGGTAGCAAAGGTCTGACCAGAGCGGCTAAACCAACGGCACGTGTTCTTGGTTGGGTGGCATTGACTTAAAATTTTCAAAGGGGTATGCACATAAAAGTGTTAAAGAACGTGTACAAAGAGGCATGCAAAACAACTTTGTATCACTCATTTTAAAAACCTTTTAGAAATGACACTGTAGTGACATGTCATGGTTCACAGTAACTCCAATCGAACGCGCAAAGAAGCGGAGAATCAGGTCAGCGCGAAGCGTATTAAAAACCTGAGTTCTTTAGGAAAATCCTCCTTAAACTTCTCTTATAGTTTGTTCTAGTGGATGAGCCGTACTTCCCATGAGTCCATAGCGTCCAGTTTTTAAATTATTCATGAAATCAAGTTTCATAGTTTAAAGTCTTATTAATTTTCTCAAAATCAAATTTTGCACGAAATAAATAATAGGTCACAATGAACAAGTATTTAAACGTGTAATTAATAGACTTGTTTTAATATCATCTTTCACTAAGTATTAATCCATATTGCATACAATTTAGGCGTGTAAACTAGTAAGCAAGTAAATTATGCATAAGACAAATACATAAGATGACATTAAATTAACAAGTAAACATATAAAATCCGAGTTCTCAAGTGAGTCTTCCCTACTTGGAGAACCATAAGACCCTCACTAGGTTTTCATCAATGTGACTAGATCGCCCCATTCATCACAAAAGTGATTGAGTAGGTCTTATGGCCGGATTAGGAAACAAAATCAGACTAAATATGTGATGACGTATAGTCCAACCTCGGGTCATGAACCCGACCCACGAATAGTACTTATACCCAGGCCCATGATGAATGGGC
>BQNB010134180.1:0-18349 GCA_026074375.1 Tanacetum coccineum | reverse complement strand
TGTGACGTAAGAGAGTATGGTAGTAGCATTGTCATTGTGTGAAAAGATTGCACAAATGCTTGAAAGTTTTGGAATCATGAGTAACATCACCATTTATATTTTGAGAATTTCATAAAAAAATACGTTTATATGTTAACTCAATGCTATAAATAATGGTTTATGTCACAAAATAGGTAACAATTATGTAAAAGAATTTTGTGTAGATTGGAATGAAAGAGAATCAGATAACAAGGCCTGCCTCAACATCAACAAAGTTCAAGTGTCCATCAATTAAGCCCATAATATTGGGCCTATAGCCAATATGTATCAAGTGTGGCTCGTCTTAAGATCAGCTCGCAAGAGATATACTCCCTCCGTCCCACACTCATCTGTTCATTCTTTGCACTGTTGATGGCCTAGCCCGATTATTTTAGCCTAGCCCACGTGATGGCCCAGCCCAATTATGATAGCGTCGCCCACATGTACTGGCCCATAGGTGGTAAATATCTGCACAATTTGGGCTTAAAAAACTCGGCCAATTTCCTTTTTCTAAACAAAAGCGATAACTGAAACCGACAACATTTACGACTTTTTTAGAAAATTTATTTTGGAAAAAATATATTTTGGAAAAAAAAATATTTTGAAAATTTACAAAACAACCTCTCAACTTTTAACTATGTACGACTTTTTTATATAATAAACTTTATTTATCAAATATATAATACATATCTACCGATTCATTTAGATCCAAAAATACCGACGAAAAGATTTTCCAATTGGGAACAAACCGAGCCCACTATTGTAATGCTTCTAGCATACACACGATTTTATAAAAAAATGTTGAAGCTTAATATATATATAAAAAAAGAAAACAAATTTACAAAAACATAACAAGCCCAATATTGCAATGCTTTCCAAAATAGAAAAAAAAAATTAAAAAAACACCGTAAACTACCTAATAACTTTAAACTAAACGACATGAGTCCGAAACGCAATGCTAAAAAAAATTATACATTTACATATAGTCTGAAAAATACATACAGGAATTGTGTTCCTTTGACATCATCAAACCGTCACAAAAGCGGATGGGCTGACGAAAATTTTGAATTACCACAATCTGGACTGTTAAGTATTTTTTTTATACTATTGTTTATATTAAGCAAAACAAGAGGTTTTGCGCCCGCGCATTGGTTCCGATGTAACTCATTCTAATTCTATTTGAATAATAATAAAAAATGGGGAAAAAATTAGCGCGACAGCAACAGGCGGGTTCTTATGCTTGTAATTATAGTCCACGTTTCCTTTTTGGGTTGTCCCAAATTAATTGTCCAGTTCCAAAAATAGATAGGGAATTTAAATTAAGTTTATCATATCGCTCTCACTTGATGTTATTATTACAAACTTCAAAGAAGTTATAAATTAATTGCTTAAGAGTAAAAGTGTCATTGTGCAAAAAGTAAGAGAAAGAAAGCTATAATAATGATGTTTTTCTTCAACTACGTGTTTTTTGTCGGTGGACTATAATTATGGGACGGAGGGAGTAATATTTGTAGGAGGTTGTGGCCAGGATTTTCTTAATCCTTACATTGTCAACATTTAGCTCAGTTGGTTTTCTCAAATCGCATGTAGTTTTCTCAAAGATTTGGGGATATATATACCGTTTAGTATGGACCTAGGGGTCAAATAATCCTTAATTATTCTTACTCGAAGTATCATGAGAATTGAAATAGTATTTGATGATTGTCACTATGGTTGTTGTATTTGTGTGACATCACTAGCTACAAGAAAATTAGATATTCTGAAGTATATCCTCGTTATGATCCAACTTTCAACTATGACAAAAATATGTTCATTTCATATATGGAAATGATAAGTGTATCAATAATCTAATCTATTTATGTACTTTTTTTGGGCATTTTAATCAAAGGAATTAAGATATTTATATATCTATTGCTTCTTTATTAATTAGTTTTCGCGGTTTGTTTGTTATCTTTTCTAACCTTTGTAAATTTAAAAATTAAAATGGCCTCGCTAATTTATATTAATAAACTTGTTTTACATAGAAAATTGGTTATTTTTATAAAAAATTTGTCAATATTAGCCTAATAATGTTTACACAAAATTATACAATTATACAATTTAATTGAGTATGAAACTCACGTGGATGTGAAATACCTACATAGTATGATCATGGTTGGATCCTATCATGTTCAACTTGAACTGATAAAGAGGTCTTGTGCTTGCTTTTTTGTGTAAATGTGTAATATATAATATTTTTTTTGTTGTTGTGGGACCTTCATTTTATTAAAATACAATTTCCCTCTCACAATAAAACTAACATGACCTCTCATGTTCAAGTTAAACATGAGAGGGTCTCAATCCATCATGGATTGAGATCCTCTCATGTTCAACAATCCTATGATCATTGTCATATATGTAACGATATATTGTCAAGTAAATACACGTACACGACAAACACATATATAAACATAAACATAATACATATATTTTAATTTCATCCATAAAATAAATTTAAATTTAAAATTTTGATTTATTATTTATTTATTTATATTACATTAATTATATATTATTATAAAATTGGTTTGGTTCGGTTTTTACGGTTCGGTTTTTGGACAAAAACCGAAACCGAACCGAAATTTTTCGGATTTTGAAAAATTAAAACCCGAACCATCGGTTTCTAGTTTCGGTCGGTTTTTTCGGTTCGGTTTTTTCGGTTATCGGTTCGGTTTCGGTTTTTTCGGTTTCTTTTGCTCACCCCTAATTTCATATATGGAAATGATAAGTGTATCAATAATCTAATCTATTGAAATTTAGGATGGTATATGTACTTTTTTTGGGCATTTTAATCAAAGGAATTAAGATATTTATATATCTATTGCTTCTTTATTAATTAGTTTTCGCGGTTTGTTTGTTATCTTTTCTAACCTTTGTAAATTTAAAAATTAAAATGGCCTCCGCCATAATATTTATTAAAACAAGGTTTTAAACCGGCGCTTCGCAACGGAGTGTTTGCTGACACGATTATTTTATGCGTTGTCGTTTCAGTTGTTGTTAGGATTTAGTGATTTACCATTTGATCTTTAAATAAAAGGTGATCTAAGTTGATCTAACCTCCAACATTTGCGACGATACTTGGCGTGATCGCCAGGTTTCTGGCGTTTCGACAACATGTGACCCGTTTAATTCTTTCACAAGCAACTACGGCCGTTGATCGGCATAACTTTAAAACATCATAACTTTTTACTAGGACGTCGGATTGAGATAAAAAAAATTTAATTACATTTTTTTTATATCTAGCTCCTGGAAAACTGACTACGCCGGTTTGGGCAACGAAAAAAATCCAAAATTTCGAGCTCTTGGCCACTAATTCGGACGAATTCAATCGTTTCACGAACAACTTTGTTAGGATGAAAACCCCTCCTTTTTCCTACAAAACAATAAATAGGAAATGAATGAAACTTTTTTCCAACTAAACGCAACCTAATAATTTCCACCAAACATGTTATACCATAAGACAATGATTTTAAAAATTGTTAAGAGTTCATATGAGTTTTCAGTTTCTCACCATCTGCCGGAGTTAGGTTTTTTAGCTCCAAGAATGAAGAAAAGCTGAAAACCTCATCGTATTCTAAACACATAACACTCATACACGTTATGGTATATTAGTCACAAACAATTTCTTTGTCCAACCTATGTGGGACAATATATTAGCATAGAAGACGAAAAAGGTTTCCATTAATGAAATTATAGAAAATATGCTTATATGATGAGAACTTATGTCATAATCTAAAAATAAGCAGCTTGGCATTGCTTTATCATATATATATTCGTAGTCGTCGACGTAAATTTTATTATCGTATTGTAGTTTTAATTATCGTAAATTTTTCTCGCATTTTCTTTAAATTTCGTAAGTTTTTTTATTTGGTATTGTAATATTAATTTTAATTTATATTAATGAAATATTAGTTGTTTTAAAAAATGAAAACGAAGAAAAAATGACGAGTCTCAAAAGTGTATGTTAGATGCAAGTTAATGAGAAAGATGTTTTTTGCTGTGTTAGTTAGTTGTAAGTTAGATGAGAAAGCTAATGTGATATTAAGGTGTCAGTAACTTATAAGTTACTGCACCTTGTGGTATTACACTAAAAAGTTAGAAGGTATGTCCTAAAAAAACGGTAAACAGACATTCGTAGTAAAGTTCTAATCCATGGCCAAAACAAGTGACATATTTCTGGTGTTGCAAGCGACATATCTCTTTGAAATTATCTAAATATTCAATAAATCAATTTTAGCCATCTATTTTTTTATTAAAATAAAAAAAACTCATTTTTCACTTCTTTAAAATTATAATATATTGCAAACGGCAAATCGTCAAGCGACAATAAATACATAATCGCGACGAGTATTTTTTTATCTTTCAGTAGACGGACACTTCGATATTCTTTCGACGAACTTTTTTTCGATTTTTTTTATTTACGTTTAGAAAAATCACATGTGATTTCATAAAATTACATTTAACTTCATAAAATCACATGTGATTTTAAAATAACAAATCACGTGTGATTTTTCCAAACGTAACTGAAAAATAATCGAAAAAAAAGTTCGTCTAAAGTATGTAGAAGTGTCCCTCTATAGAAAGATGATTTAATACCTTCACGATGTTATGTTTCGTTTTGGGTAACGACTGGCAGTTTGTGAGATATTTGTTTTTTTTTTTAATGAAAGTGGATTTTTTTAATTTGATGAGAAAATAGATAATTATGATTGATTAATTGAGTCTTTAATAATATTTGGTATAGATTGAACTTTCCATGTACTTTATAAGATTATATACTTGCAGATAATATATACGAGTTTTGTTCATAGTGAGTTAGCTGAAAATATTTTTAACCCCAGATACAACTCACGGGTCCCCCTCACCCTCTTTTACCCTGCAACCTTTACAACCCCATGGATAAAACACTTCCCCCTCCTCTACCATCTCCCCTCAGCTTTATAATTGCCATGTTGGCAATACCTCACCATTTCTAAGTAATTTCGATGGCTAGATTGACTCAAAAAGAAGCACAAGAAGATTGAATGGCTAAGATTACCTTTATCAAGCCCCTCACACAACAAAAACACCTAGTGAAGCTCTCACAAAAGAAGCACAGGAGATAAGTCCAAGAAACCAAGACCTTAGTTCATTTTAGTATAAATAGGGCCATTGTAACCCAAGAAAAGGGAGAGTGTCAATTTTTTTTATCTAGTTCTTAGTTAAGTTTGAGCTTATTTTTATGCAATTTTATTTTTCCAAATCTTGTAACTTTAACTTTCGTCTTAATGCAAATTTTGGAATTTTTAAGTCAATTCTTGATTCTCTGTTTTTCCTTTTGTTAACAGCTCTACTTAAGATGTTTTAAAGTCTTATAAAATCATATAAGTCATTTGTCTTAACTCAAATACTAAAGTTTAAGTAAAGTCATAAAAAGTCCACACTCAAATATACCACAGCTTATGGATGATAAGCCAATTCTGGATGGGCTTATGGACACTACTAGCTTGTCTTTGACAAGCTAGAGCTTGTAGACTCTTGGTTTAACCCTGTTTTAAGCAAGGGAGTTGTAAGTTTTTATTCTTCTCATTTTTGCTTATTTACTGTAGAACTGCTTATTAGTGCTTATTTGTTACTTACATTTGCTTATTTATGCTTTAACATGATGTTTAGTGCTTATCTTGCTTAGTTGTTTGTTTAAAAACAGTTTATGTCAATTTCTAAGTTAGTACTGATAGTACTGGTAATTAAAACTGTTGGACTGATTTAGCTTATTTAAGTGCTTATTCTTGATTGAAGTCTGCTTAGAAGTGTCTTACTTTGTTCTTAGATAATCTGTTTGGCACCAATTCTGTTTAAAATAAAAAGAAAAATGATTTTTGAAAGCCTTAAGAGGTTTTTGGAGCAAGCAGTACTAACCAATAGTTAGTACTGCTAGTTCTATTTTTGGATTTTTAAAACTAGCAGTACTAACTTAAAGCTAGCAGTACTAACTCCAAGTTAGTACTGTTAGTTAAAACAGTTAGTACTGTTGGTTCATTTTAGCTTATTAGCTTATTATTTCTGCTTACTTAAGATTTGCTTAGCTTTTTAGAGTAGTTTAAGCCATTTTCCTTTACTGTCTGTAGTAGAGCTTATTTTAGCTTATTTGCCTTTTCAAAGCAATTTTAATAGTTATCAGTTTGTAGTTTTTAGCTTATTTGCCACTTTAGTTTATTCTAGTTGCTTATTCTTATGCCTGAGTGCTTATTAGGGGTAGTTAAATATCTGTTTTAGCTTATTTGCTTATTTCTTGTTTCATTGTGTTCTGTCACAGCTAGCAGTACTAACTCCAAGTTAGTACTGCTGAGTTTCTCTTGTTTAATCTAGCTTAATGGCTAGCTGAATTTGCTGTTTTAGGGGTAGTTTAGCTTATTAAATCTGTCTAGGTCTGTTCTAGTTTTGTTAAAGCTAGCAGTACTAACTCCAAGTTAGTACTGTTAGTTAAAATTTGTTAATACTGTTAGTTTAATTGCTTGCTGAATTCGCTTATTTAGAGTTAGTCTAGCTTATTCGATTGGTCTTAAGCTTATTTGAGCTTACTTTTGTCTTAGTATAAAAGTTTTTAGTGTTTCTACCATTTCTAGCCTTTATGCTTGCTCTAGCTTATTCTCCGTTTAGAGTGCCCAAGTCATATCCTTGTAATACTCCACAACATCGCTTATCAATTATTTCATTCCATTTTCCATTCAAGCCTCGTTGGGACATAACGACCCGAAAACACTCTATATTACTTCCGGTTTCATTGATTTTGTGGATTTTAATCCTTGTTATATATTTATATTTATTTATATGTAAAAAGGAGTAAGAATACGCCAGTCAATTTTTGGCGCCGTTGCCGGGGAGGCTGAAAACGATCATCGTTACGTTTGACAATTTGTGTTTGAATCTGTGAATATTTTCTTCTATAAAAAAACACCAAAAAAAAAATAATACAAAATATTTTTCATTTTCTTTTATTAGTATAATTATCATATAAAAATAAAAGAAAAACCAAAAATATAAAAACATTGTCCATAAAAAAAGAAATAAAATTCACAAGTTGGTAAAAATACCAAAATATAATATTCTCAATTGAGGTATTATCATAATAACTTCCGGTGAACTTGTTGGTTCCCAACTCGAACAAAAGATTTAAAAACTTGCCATTTGTGTCGCTTACGACGTACAGCTCACCTCGATTTGATTAACAAACTAAAAAGTGGGTATAAGGAGGGTTGTTCCGAGGAACTACGACCCGAAAGGAGAAATAAGCTTCGCGCTATTCCTACTCCTATCCGCTTCGCATTGTGCGTTTTTCATTATGAGAGCTACCGTGAAGCAATCTAGATTATATTGTTGAAGCTTGTCCTTATTCTCATTGTTCGGATTAAAATCAAATTGTCCTAATAAATCATTGAAACGCCAAAAAAGAAATTATTGCGTAAATTCTTTCTTTTTTATTACTTCCTATTTTGTGCATGCGCCACCCCGCTCTTACACAAGCCCGTAAACTCGACAACAACAAGTCCGACAAAATTCGGTGAATCACCGAAATCTTGAGAAAACCAAATAACAATCAAGAAACTTTCCAATCCTCCAAGTTACGAAGGAACGATAAACGAACTATGGCGACAATTACTCGAAGCTAACCCACCGAGGGTTTTACAGAGGAGCGATAATTGTTTACCCGAAATTATCGCGAACAACTTTGAGATCAAAGCATGGTCTGCTTAAATCATGTTCAAAACAATCAATTTTTTTGGACAATAAAGAAGACCCCACAGCTCACAATCCGATATTTCCACAAGATCATGTTCTATCGATGAAGTCCCGAACGTACCCGAGTACGTCGTAGTTAAGCATATGCTTTTCCCATTTCCCTCGGGGAAGCCGCCCGATTGGCTTAAAAAAAGCCCCCTCGATCGATCTTTTTACATGGGATGTATCTGTTTTCGAAATCATTAACTCTATATCTCCTCCCTCTAAAAACAACAAAATCTTCCAATAAATCACGAGATTTTATCAACAAAAATTAGATGAATCACGTTATACGAGGCATAGGACCGATTTAATGATCCTTCTTAGAGTATGCCCGCATCATGTGTATTCAGACATTGCATACCAACATCGAATACATTTTATAATGCCCTAAATTCGAATGAATCAAGATTCATTGAACTCCGCTGGCGGGTGGTAACTTTCTAGATAAAATGCCTCGAGAATGCCTAAAAATCATCGAGAGCAAGTCCAAAGTTCTCAATCACGAAGACAAGGCATGTTTTCCAAGTGAGTACGAGCTCTTCCACCCCAGCAGTTTCATCCGATGTTGCTGAGCTAAAAAGATATGGTTAGAGCATTGATTCTCGATAAGAAAAACCAAACTCCAGCTCCCACTCCTGTAAAAGCAGTCGAGCAAAGTTGTGTAACTTGCGGGGGTGGTCATTTCCTACCAAAATTGTCCAGCCCACCGATGGCAACATTTATCGTGACAATATCCAAGAATACGTGTCATAAGCCACCGCAGTTAACTACAACAAAGGGAATGCTAGTTACCGACCTCAGATGGTTGCAAACCAAATTCGACCTCCCGGTTTTCCTCCTATGCAAAACCATCAAAACAACCAAAATCGGGGGATCAATTTCAACCAAAATCGGGGGAACAATTTTAACCAAAATAGGGGTAATAATTTCAATCAAGGACAAGTTTACCAACCCCAGATTAATCAACCCCCACATTTCAAGCTTCAGCTTACCAAGTCTCCATTCCACAAGCACCAACCAAGGTGTTACTAAGCCCGATTAGATAATACGTCAAAGCTATGACGCGGTTTGCACAATAAGCAAAATTAAACAAATATAACGACCTGAACACCAAATTTATGAATAGTAATACCGCTGTCTACTTCGATTCTTGGGTTCTCTTCCAAGCAACACCATTGCTCAACCTGAAGGTGATGTGAAATCAATCACTACCCAAAGCGGTGTATTCCTATAATGGGACCCAAATTTCTTCTCCTCCTAAAGAGATGCGGAAAAAGAACCCGAAGGTGACAAAGGAAACGGAGCAACCAAGCACCGAAAACGTCCAACCTTCCGATCTGGTCCAAAACTGATAACCAAACTGGTGAGCCCGTTGTCCTTAAAAAACTAAACCAACATTGGCCTTATCCTTCAAAAGGCCAACAAATACAAGCTCCCCGTTGAAAAAGACATCTTTCTAGCTTCACAAATTATGGAGATTTTCATTTGGAAACACCATTTTGAGCTAAGTTTCGGCGGGGATGCTCTCCTGGCACATGCCCAAATTGCACCAATGTTTAGAAAGTTTCCCCTCAATGACAAAGAAAAGAATGATTGAGTTTGACAAAGAGACAAAACCGGTAAACCGAGAATTGCTCGGTTCGGTTATCCTAAAAAAGTTTCCCGAGAAACTTGGAGACCCCGTAGTTATCTTATACCTGTGAGACATTTCCCGAAGATGTCAATCGAATTGCTTAGAGCCCTGCCGATCTCGTGCAAGCATCAAACCTAATGCCTCTCTCCATATTGGAAAGAACTAATCTCCCAGCTTTGACCAAAACTCCGAATGATTCTTGACTTTCGCCCGAACCGACGAACACAAATTTTTATTTTTCTACTCCAACCGGCAATCGCCGAGGATGTATTCGGTAAAAGTTTGGAACTTCTTTCTTTCCTCCGATTTTGTGGTCTTTGAATACGTTGCCGATCCTCGGTTCCCTAATCTTAGGAAGACCTTTCTTGAGGAACGGCACGGTGCCTTGGATCGACGTTCACGTGAACAAATGACCGTTAGACATGATGCCCAATCTGTGACCTTCAAAAAGTTGGTGATACCTAAAACTTTCATCCTACAATACTCATTGAATCGGTTTAACCGAGTCCGATGTTATTGACATTGCATTGAGTGAATGAATATTTCAAGAAGTTATCTTGAAATTTTCTGAAAGTTCTGGCATATCCTCCACTTCGGACCTTGAATGATGCGGATTCTCGCTCTCCATCTTTCACCCCCTTTCGAAGAATTGATTTTCTAATGGAAGAGATCAATGAATTTCTGAACAAGATGAATCAATACCACCAGGTGGGTTGACGGTATCTATGATTCTGATGGAGAACTGTTTACCTTGAGAGAATTGTTAAGTGTGGATCAAATAATGACCCAAATCTCCCTCCGTCCACCAGTTTGTGAATTAATGTGGCCTTGAAAAGAATTAAAGCTTCATGTGAAGAGTCCTCCACCGACCTTGAACCAAAGACTTAACCCTCCCATTTTGAGTATGCGTTTTTTTGGAGGTGATGACAAAGTACCCGTCATAATCGCTAAAAACATAAAAGATGAGGGAAATAAAACCGCCCTGATCAAGGTTTCTTAAGTCACATAAACATGCCATACTTGGAAGATATATGATTATTAACGGATAGGATCCACATTTTTTGCACCCATAAGATTTTGCTGAGGAAAATGCCAAACCCGTATTCAACATCAGAGAAGAGTTAACCCCAAAATCCATGAGGTTATTAAGCAAGAAGTTATCAAACTTCTTGATGCCGGGTTAATTTACCCTATCTCTGACAGTCCCTGGGTAAGCCCGGTTCATTGTGTCCCTAAGAAGGGAGGCATAACCGTGGTAAAAAATAAAGAAAATGAGTTAATACCCACTAGGTTGGTTACGGGCATTGGCGAGTTTAGCATCGATTACCTGAAAACTCAATGATGTCACCATAAAGCCCCATTTCCCGTTTCATTTCTGGATCAATACATGCATGAAAGATAAAGCCGGAAATGAGTACTATTGCTTTTTCGGACGGATTCACTTGGCTACTTTCAGATCCCAATTGACCCACTTGATCAAGAAAAGACTACCTTCACCTGCCCTTACGGGACATTTGCCTATCGTCGCATGCCTTTTGGTTTATGCAATGCACCGGTACGTTCCAAGGGTGTATGGTTGCAATCTTTTCACGTATGACATTGCAAAAAACCATGGAAGTCTTCATGGATGATTTCTCGGTTTTTGGTGATTCTTTCTCCTCCTGTCTTTCCCATTTAGACAAAATGCTCCAAATGTGTGAAGACACCAATCTTGTGCTAAATTGGGAAAAATGCCACTTTATGGTCAAGGAAGGAATAGTCCCCCTTGGCCATAAGATTTCTTAAGTCCGGTATTGAGGTTTGATAAAATCCAAAAGTTGATGTCATTGCAAAATTGCCTCATCCCACTACCGTGAAGGGTATTCGCAGTTTTCTCGGTCACGCCGGATTCTACCGACGATTTATTCAGGATTTTTCCAAAATCGCCCGGCCTATGACCCACCTCCTTGAAAAAGAAACTCCGTTTATCTTCTCGAAGGAATGCATCGAAGCATTTGAAACCCTTAAGATGAAGTTAACCCAGGCTCCAATTCTAGTTGCTCCCGATTGGGACTTGCCCTTTGAAATCATGTGTGATGCAAGTGATTTTGCTGTTGGGGCAGTCCTAGGGCAACGTAAGACCAAGCACTTCCAGCCGATACACTATGCAAGCAAAACTATGACCGAGGCTCAAGCACATTACACTACAACGGAAAAAGAATTACTTGCCGTAGTGTATGCTTTCGAGAAATTCCGGCCATATCTTGTCTTGTCCAAAAGCATAGTGTATACGGACCATTCGGCTCTCAAGTACCTGCTTGCTAAGCAGGATGCTAAGCCAAGATTGCTCCGGTGGATTTTGCTGCTCCAAGAATTTGATGTCGTTATCCGTGATAAAAAAGGAGCAGAAAATCTCGCCGCCGACCACCTTTCT
This sequence comes from Tanacetum coccineum, assembly GCA_026074375.1. Lineage (NCBI taxonomy): Eukaryota > Viridiplantae > Streptophyta > Magnoliopsida > Asterales > Asteraceae > Tanacetum > Tanacetum coccineum. Next base: position 6,488 of record BQNB010134180.1, on the reverse strand, counting down.
AGACTTGAAAATCCCCATCAAAGTGAGCTCGAGAAAAAGGAAATTACGGAAACATTTCCTCTCGAGACACTTGGGATGGTTACTTTTCGTGGTGATGATAATGCCCCATGGTTTGCCGATTTTGCAAACTACCATGCGGGGAATTTTGTGATCAAAGGGATGTCGTCTCAACAGAAAAGAAAATTTTTCAAAGACGTCAAACACTACTTTTGGGACGACCCCTTCTTGTTTAAGATATGTGCGGATCAAGTAATCCGGCGGTGTGTGCACGGCAAGGAAGCTCTCGACATTCTCGAAGCTTGCCATAATGGACCCACCGGGGGACACTATGGTGCCAATTACACCGCTAAAAAGATCTTTGATTCAGGATTTTATTGGCCCACGATCTACAAGGATGCCCACGACTTTGTCACCCGATGTGACATTTGTCAACGTCAAGGCAAAATTTCGCAACGTGATGAGATGCCACAAAACTCTATCCAAGTTTGCGAAATCTTTGACATTTGGGGCATTGATTTTATGGGGCCGTTCCCGTCTTTAAGAGGGAACAAATATATACTCGTGGCCATTGATTACTTATCAAAATGGGTTGAAGCAAAAGAGCTCCCCACCAATGATGCCCGAGTTGTTTGCAAATCTCTCTTCGCCAGATTCGGTGCCCCTCGTGCAATCATAAGTGATCGCGGAACCCATTTTTGCAATGACCAGTTTACAAAGGTCATGCTTAAATATGGAGTCACTCATCGTCTCTCCACCGCGTATCATCCACAAACAAGTGGACAAGTTAAGGTATCCAATCATGGCTTGAAAAGAATTCTTGAAAGGACCGTGGGCGAAAATCGTGCCTCTTGGTCGGATAAACTAGATGACGCTCTATGGGCCTTCCGTACAGCTTACAAAACACCCATCGGGTGCACTCCGTACAAGCTTGTATATGGAAAGGCATGTCATCTACCGGTTGAGTTGGAGCACAAAGCTTACTGGGCCCTTAAGCATACAAACTTTCATATCAAAACCGCGGGCGATCACAGAAAAGTTCAACTCAATGAACTTAATGAACTTCGTGATCATGCCTATGAAAACTCTTTAATCTATAAAGAAAAAAACAAAGAGAATCCATGACTCCAAGATCAAAAATCGCATTTTCAACGTCGGTGATCGAGTCCTCCTCTTTAACTTTAGATTAAAGATTTTCTCAGGCAAGCTTAAGACCCGCTGGAGTGGACCATTCATTGTAACCTAAGTTTTTCCATATGGCACTGTCGAGTTATCTCAAAACTCTGGGCCAAACTTCAAAGTGAATGGTCATCGTTTGAAGCACTACTTTGGAGGGGATGTACCACAATTGGTAGTCTCGGATCTCCAAACGTTACCCATGGACCAATAAATTCGGGGGACGGGTCAAGCATAGCGACCTTAAACAAGCGCTTCGTGGGAGGCTCGTCTCTTCTATTACCCGTGTTTCGTAGTATTGTGTAGTAATGAATAAGTGTTTTCTTGTTGTATGGAGGCTCGTCTCTTCCATTACCCGTGTTTCGTGTTTGTGTTGTTAATTGTCCAGGATTGCCCTGATTGTAAAGACTCTCATGCTCTCAGTTTTGTCTTTCATTCACAAGAGTTTCACATCCTCAGCTTCATTTTGGGAATCCAGTATCCAAATCTAATCGACTAACGTTTTATCTTTTGGCACACTTAATAAACGGCCTTAGATTTACGTAGGTCCCCCTTTAAAACATCGGGGACGATGTTTAGTTCTAGTATGGGGGGATCTTTGATTTGATTTTTTCCTGCAGTCGTTGTTATCACGTAATCCCGTTTTTACCACCAAAATTTTCGCAAAAATACCAAAAAAATTTAAAAATTTTCAAAAAAATAAAATAAGTGTTTTGTCACAGTTTCGACTTTCCTAATGGGTAGAATGAGAATAATTTTTGACTCGATCGGGCGTGTTGAGCCCTAGCTAGTTCCTCAACTTACCGCTTGTAGGCTAAGCTTTCACGAATTCTATTGCTTCGAATTTTAATAAGGTGAAGAACAAGAAGTGATAGAGTTAAATATAAGTTTATGTGCTGAGCAAGATTCTTCTAAAACTTATATGAGTAACTTGTGGCTTTTTCTCCCATTAGCTTCTAATCCACCTAATCATACGTGCTCATTTCAATTCAACTAAGTCAATCGATGTTTTTAGAAAAAGCTTCAAATTTGTAACTTGATTCTTTAAAGCGAGGTTTTTCTGTTCTTAGTAATTTGAAAGTTAAAATGCCAAAGAAGCATGAATGAAATATGAATGCAAAAATGCATGAATAGTGAAATTATACCAATGAAGCATACATTTGATTATATGGAGCAAGTAAAAGATGTGTCGTGATATCCCACTCCGCTAACCACGAGGTGGGGGTTCAAACTAAGACATCTTTACTTCTAGGGATTTGGTGTGTTGTGATATCTCACCAGGAAGCGAGGTCTAGGTGAGGGTTCAAACTAAGACACCTATCCTTAGCCATATTAGGAAGAAGGTGTTGATGTGATTTCCCACTACGCTAGCAACGGGGTAGGTTTTCAAACTAAGAACACCGGTCGTTGGTTGTGATATCCTATTAGGGAGCGAGGCCTAGGTAGGTGTTCAAACTAAGCAACGCATTCCTAGCTTTAAGAACTTATGATTATGATATTGAAGATGTTGCAAAAAGTTCTACAGTTAAAATTTCGTTCTTTAAAATCAAGTTACAAGGACCTAATAAATTGTTGCTTTGAGTCATGATTCATCTTGAATTACGACTATGGAAATAAGTTGATCTATGGTTAAGTTGAAATGAGTACACACATTTAAATCATATATCCATGTTGGGAGTTAAAGGTTCACAAGTTATAAGTATGAGTGCTTCACATGTAGACTTATATAGATGAATGATCTTGTTTAATTGCTTGGTTTGGAACTAGTGAAAAAAATCGGGGACGATGAATTTATCCGTCAGGACATCCGTAGATTATTCTATGGGTGCTTCTCATTCTATGATCCTAGTGTTGATAAAAATAAAGGAAGTCAAACAGGCAGTCAAGAAAAGAAAAAGGAAAATCTAGAAATATTAGGTTAGTTAGTGTACATATAAAAAAAATGGTGAAAACGGGACTTGTCGAAGCTATTGATTCTTTAGTTCCCCTTGACAAACAATTAGCTACTTTTTGAGGTTATTAGTCGAAGGGGATTAAGATTCTTGGTTTCTTGAGTGTTTACTTCATAACATTGCGTGAGGACACGGCAATACCTTAGTATGGGGGATTTTGGTATGTGCTTAATTACACATACCATTTTCCATTGAAAACGAACTTAAATGACTAAAAACGTACCAAAAATACATTGTATTTGTATGTTTTGCATTTGAATTGTGCAGGAACGAATATTCAAAAAGAAAGCCAAAAACGACCAAACCAAGCACGGAATGGAAAAGACAAAGTCATATCGAAGCCAAAGTCAGACAAAGTCAGAAAGTCAACCCCGACAAAGTCAAAAGTCAACCAAATGAAGAAAATACAACTTGAGGGACTAAAATTGCCAAACCTCAAATTGTATTATAAAAAGACAAGGGCTGAAATCGAATTTTGCTATGAAGGTATAACTTGAGGGACCGAAGCTGTCAACCTACACAAAACCCATCTTTCCCGCCCAACAAAACCCCAGATGCAACTTACGGGTCCCCTTCACCCTCTTTTACCCTGCAACCTCTACAACCCCTTGGGTAAGACAATTCCTCCTCCTCCACTATCTCCCCCAGCTTTATAATTGCCATGTTGGCAATCCCTCACCACTTTCCAAGTGATTTCGATGGCTGTGAGTGACTCAAAAGAAGCACAAAAGAAATTGAAGGCTTGGATTTGTTTTAGAATCACCTCACACAACTAAACACCATGGAAGTCTCTCACAAAAGAAGCACAGGTAAGAAGACCAAGAAGAGAAGACTTCGGCTATAAATAGAGCCTTTTGTAAGCCTTGAAGGCATCCTAGATAATATAGATAACTTAGCTTAATTTTACTTTCATTGTCATTTATTTAAGTCATTTCAGCTTTTACTTTCAGCTTTGTAATCAATTTCAAGTTTAATGAGAATTTGAGGTATTTAAAGTTAAATCTCCAACCTTTTTCCAAGTCTTAAACTTATTTAATTGTGTTTAAATGTGTTAATAAGCTCTCACTTAAAGCTGATTAATGAGCTGTTTTTATTAATCAACCTAAACAAGTTAAGTGGTAACAAGAAAAGTCACAAAAATTCACCTAAAACACCACAGCTTAGTTTATGGATGATAAGCCGGATCTGGATGGGCTTATGGACTCTCACTAGCTTGTTTTATACAAGTTAGAGCTTGTAGACTCTCTGTTTAACCTTGTTTTGAGAAAGGGAGTAGTAAGTTTTTAATTTTCTTAATTTGCTTATTTACTATAGAGCTGCTTATTAGTGCTTACTAGTTATCTATATTTGCTTATTTATGCCTTATCATGATGTTTAGTGCTTATCTTGCTTAGTTGTTAGTTTAAAGATAGTTTGTGTCACTTTCTTAGTTAGCACTGTTAGTATGTTTAGTTAATACTGTTAGATTGATTCAGCTTATTTAAGTGCTTATTCTTAATTGAAGCCTGCTTATAAGTGTCTTAATTTGTTATTCGATAATCTGTTTAGCACCAAATCAGCTTAAAATAAAAAGAAAAATGACTTTTGAAAATCTTAAGGGGTGTTTGTAACAAGCAGTACTAACCCATAGTTAGTACTGCTAGTTAGAACTGTTAGTACTGGTAGTTCATTCTAGCTTATCAGCTTATTATTTCTGCTTATTTAAGATTTCCTTAGCTTTTTAGAGTAGATTAAACCATTTTCCTTTGCTGTTTGCTTATTTAAGCTTATTTTCCTTTTTAAAGTATTTTCAATAATGTATCAGTTTGTAGCTTTTTAGCTTATTTGTCATTTTAGTTCATTCTAGTTGCTTATTCTTATTACTAAGTGCTTTTTAAGGATAGGTGAACTTCTGTTTTAGCTTGTTTGCTTATTTATTGTTTCTTTGTGTTTTGTTAGCCTAGCAGTACTAACCTTAAGCTAACAGTACTAACTTAAAGCTAGCAGTACTAACTCCAAGTTAGTACTGGTAGTTAATACTGTTAGTACTGTTGTTAGTACTGTTATGTTTATCTTGTTTAATTTAGCTTAATTGCTTTTTGTATTTGCTTATTTAGAGTTAGTTTAGCTTATTTAATTTGTCTTAAGTTTATTTGAGCTTATTTGTGCCTTAGTGTAAAAGTTTTAAGTGTTTTTGCCATTCCTAGCTTTTATTCTTGTCCTAGCTTATTTTCTTTGCTTATTTTTATATGCATTTGCCTATTCAGTGTTAGTGCCCAATCATAATCGTATCCTTGTCATATTCAAACACCAATCATCAATCGTCTCTCGATTTTCCATTTCTAGCCTCGTTGGGACATAACGACCCGGGAACACTCTATACTGCTTCCGGTTTTCTTGCTCTCGCGTGATTTCGTCCCTTGGTGTATTTATATCATATATAGATAGGTTTTAAGGGGTGAGTTTGCGCGAGTCAACGATTCTCATTACGGTTACGATTGTCCACCTCAAGTCCCGTTTTGGAGGTCGAGCTACCAATCAGGACAATGTCTTCAGTCAAAACTTTGATTATTTTCCACAAAATTCAGAGTTTTCCACAACAATTATCTTTGTTGTGAAAATTGCAGGGGTCCTCATGAAACCTTCCAATGTCAACCAATGAATGAAGACTATTATCATGAGCAAAATTCTTGCTATGATTCAAATTCTTTTGGATTTGACCAAGTTCAAACCCCGCAATATACCGTCAATCATCCAATCTTCAATAACCTTCTCAATTCTCAAAATAAACTTACGGAACAAATGACAACCTTACGTGATTTGGTTGATCAAGTTATACAAAAGAAGGATGAAGAAAAGCGAATTGCGGAAGAGCAAGCGGCTAAAGATCGATATTGGAAGATTCCCATTTGCTACAATGATGACGAAGACGATACCATTGCAATCACACCCGATAACTCTCTAAGTATGGGGGACGAGCATCTTGACACTATTCCAGCAACGGAATCGGACGAAGTAATAAAGTCTAGTGTTGAGGACCTTGTCCCAATCCCAAGTGAGTCCGAGGGTATTCCTGACAAAATGTGTGATGTGCCTTTTTGTGAAAATACCACCCCTCTTAATGCTCTCAATGAACATTATGAGATTGTTGTCAATTCTGACGATGATAATTCTTCAAGTGATGACGATTCTACCTACGGTGAGGATATCGATTATGTCGATGCGTCCGGAAGTTGGAAGGATTGATGATGACATTCTTTTAACAATCAAAGACGATATCCTTCGTGAAAAATTGTTGAATGTCAATTGGTATGTGCTTAATTACACATACCTTTTACCTTTAAAAACGAGCTTAAATAACCAAAAACGGACTTAAAATGCCAA
>BQNB010134179.1:0-18349 GCA_026074375.1 Tanacetum coccineum | reverse complement strand
CAAAGGTAATCTTCTAAAAGCCTTACGGAATACTTACTCTCTCTCGTTATTTGATATTTTGGTTATATATTACATATGTATTAAGCAATTATATATATATATATATATGAATAATTTTCAAGAATCAACCATGGAAAGTGTGAGCTTCCCAGAACCGCCACCTTTAATCGGGACCCCTGAAAAACAAAACTTGAACAAATTTTATGACTACCACGGGGACAGGGGTTACAACACCAACAACTGCTATCAGTTAAAAAAGCAAATAGAGGAAGCTGTGGCCTCGGAAAAGTTGGCCCATCTGGTAAAAGATATCCCTCGAGCCAATCGAAGGAACAGAAGCCAAGGAAGGAACAATGCAAAGGTCATAAACATGATAAGAGAAGGAGGAAATCGCAAAAGGTCTTTTGAAGAGGAGAGGTCCGGTCTAATAGATGAACTCACCTTCCCAGCGATCCCTCGAAGTCAATTCAAGGACGAACCCATCATATTAGAAGGAATAATTGAAGGAAATCAAGTCCGAAGGATCCCTGTCGACGATGGAAGTTCGTCAGAAATCATGTATGAACATTGCTTCAAAAACCTCAATGTGGAAACTAGAAGGGGGGTTGAATAGTTTACATGTTCGTTTTAGTTTTAAAAACTTTGCTTACAAAATATGTAGATTCGAGTTGTATGTTTAACCAATTCACAATATGAACAAACAATATAACAATTTAAACTAAAGCTAAATAATAATGACAATAACGTGAACAGATAAGGAAAGGAACAATCAAACCAAGACACCAAGATTTATAGTGGTTCGGCTACGAAGCTCTTCTTCGCCCTACTCCACTCCCCGAGTATCCTACTCGAGATTTCACAATGTCAACAAGCTCCCTTCATGCGGAGAAAACCGTTTACACGTCGCTTATGTTATTTTCTGACACTAAGCTAAATGTCGAGTCCTAATCTTAGCTAGAACCAATCTACTACTTCACAATCAATACACAATCACTAGATCTACACTATCGGATTTACACACTATCCGAATCACACAAATACACAAGATAATTACAATAGAGATTTGATACTTAGAAGAAAGGATAAGAGATCTCTAATCAACACTTCGTTTCTTGACGAATACGAGTGTTCTTCTCTTGCACTTGAGTGAAAGGGAAGAGATTAGAAGAAGAGATTAGATCACTTGAAACAAGATCAAGAGATGTTAGTGATCAAGATTTTCAGTGAGAAAAAGAAAGATTTTAGAGAGAGAAAGAAGTGTGAGAAAATTCGTGCAAAGAGGTCTGATTTTCAGCAAGGGATGGACCAGTATTTATAGGCAGGAAAATCCAACGGTCGCTCGCGGTGGTCCCGGCGGTCCCAGATATATAAGGGGGCAGCCAGGTAGACTCCGCTCTCTTTTTTGTCTTTTTGTGGGGAAGGCTGTATCTGGTATAGAAACTTTCGTTTTGGAGGGAAAATTTGAATTTCAATTTTGAATTTTTTAAAACTTTTCTTTTAATTAGAATAAAACTTTTCTTTTAATTAGAAAATATTTTGTATAATTATTTTGGAATTCTTTTGTACAAAGTAATGGAAAGGAGAAAATTATTTTATTGTCACTAATCATGCTTAATGATTTTGATTCATACCTTAAGTGATTTATCTAATCTTAGAAATGGAATTTTTACGATTAATAATTTTGTTAAACGTTTAAATTTATGTTAAAGTTTTTACATTTCTTGTATTATCAAAACGTTGAGAGGGTCGAGTAAGAACGTTTTAGAAATTATTTGTATTAAACGATTTATGGAATAAAAAGAAAAATACCTAGAAAAGCTAGCCAAATAACAAAGGTGTTTATGTAATCTGTCCAACTACAAGACTAATTCTTCCTAGATTTAATAAAGAAAACAACACAAAACAAGTATAATCGAAATAACAACTACATTTATTGAGCTATATTAATATGTCACGGCGTGTAAAGATTTGTCTTTTTTAAAAGTTTTATATGCTCTTATATCATTCATCTCTGTTGGGGTTGTCACATTAGACTTCAATTAGTTATGTTGTAGTTACATTGTTTTTGTGTTTTTTATGAAGGTATTTCTTGTATCTTAATTTATAATTTTTTATCTATATGAATTAATAATAATAATAATAATAATAATTAATAATAATAATAATAATAATAATAAATAGATAATAATAATAAATTATTATTATTCTATATATGTTATTACATTTGCTGTGTTGTCCCCACTTACAGCCCAATTTTTTATTAAAAAATATTAATAAATAATCTATGAACACTTCATCTCTCACAACTCTTTTATTTAGTTATTATTGTTATGAAGAGTGACAAACTTTTAAAATATTAAGACCGTCCCACTATTATCTTTGAAGCTTCTTCTTATCATCTTCCTCTTTGGCTTAATCAGATGATAATGAAACACGTATGTGTATACGTGTTTTTCCCTAAAAGCATATACAAAACACCTAAAACCACACACACTACACCTAATATCCCCTGAATCATCACACCAAAATCAATAGCCCCAAATCTCCAAAACATGTCATAAATCACTGGCATGTACAAGAGGAGGCGGCAGCGGTAAATGACCACCCAAGAGCACGCCGGATCAGTTGGTGGCCGATCTTCCAAAAATTAACCTATGTGAAAAAGGGGTTCGGTTTGTGAGTCGAAAAAAGATTATAAAGAGGGTTCTTTACCTCAAAAAGATGATAAAGAGGGTTGATTAGAAGAAATGGTTTAAGTTAATGATGATATTAAAGGTGAATTACAAAGTGGAGTGGTGTCAAAAGAGTAATTGGTTATTCTTTTATTATCATATAAACGCTCGATGGTGATGGTTCTGTTGTTGCTTTGCAAAAACAAGGTGGCCGCTTTTTGTCAAATCAGGTATGTTAGTTCTTTACGCAGATGGTTATGATTTAATTTTGTTTAGTTCAAATTTCTTTTTTGTTTGAATGAGGATTTAGGTTTAGTGTATAGAAAAAAAGTTTACAGCTATTAGTTTCTTTTATTTGTGTTTGGTTTTTTGTTAAGGGGTTTTGGGATTAGACTATTTCCCAGCTTATTAGCTTATTGGATTTTGAAAATGCTCAAATTTTGGAGGTTGCTTAGTTGGCTTATTGGCTTTAGATATAGACGTCAAACATATATATTTTGTGCCTTATGGTTTACCCGTGTGTACTAGAATTCTGTTTAATGCTTTTTAAGTATGAGTTTTTATGTCATTAAGGAATGATGATGAGATTGTTTTCAGCATTTCCGAAAAGGATGTGTGACTGAAGGTAAACAAAATAGTTGTCTCTTTACTTGATTTCTAAAAATTTTGAAAATCTCCTAAGCCGAAAAATAATCCTTTGTGTTAGAATAAAATATTTGGTGTTTAGTTTTTGTGATGGACGATTCGTTAGTAGTTTTGAATGGGTACGTTTTTTTTCAATATTTCATAGCCATGTTTTTGTGTGTATATAATAGGTTGTGTTTCATTGTCTAAAGAAAGAAAAACGAAGCTGACGCGGACTTTGGAAAAAGGTCAGTGATCCTCTCACGAGAGCTTGGATTTGCTTTATAATGAATGTGTTGTTTGAGCACCAAAGAGCAGGTAATTAAAATGAATTTGTGTAAAAGAGTATACATTAAGTGTTTCAACTGTTTGGTAAGAAAACAGAACTGTATTCACCCACTCACTCACAAGGATATCGGGCAAAATGTCTCAATTGGACTAACGCAAACTAATAAAATAATTTTTCACTTTCATGTAAAAAAACATTACGCATAAAGAGACCGACTACGTGAAGTGGAGAGCAATATATATTAAAGCTTAAGGAGCTATGAAAGTATTCATGTTATAGGGGGAGCGATTGTGAAAAGTAATTTTATTCAATCTTTTGTTTAAATTGGTAAGGATATAATTTACGATAATTTACCCTTGTATCGGGTTTGGCACGCAGGTACGGCCAAATCCAAGAAACTTGCATTGGATTACATTGCTAAATCAGTATTTTATTTGGATCCTGAGTGCATTGGATAAAAAAAATACAAAAAATTCGTGACACTTTCAAGAACTCAGAGTTAGTGAACCTATTTTGGACTACGATCGAGCAGAATGCTCGGGCATTGGATCAAATTTCTACAAATTTTGATGCTTTTAAGGTAGATATGCACTTGCATAGTTTAGGGATTGTTTTGAAACGCGCTTTACCATATTTATGTGATTTTTAGTTTGTCTTTTAACTGCTACGTGACATCCATTTGTTACGCATATTGGAAGACTCCACAGGCCTGGCCTTTAGGTTCATCATTGGTACAACCTGTGATAACTAAAAAACGGCATGACTCACGAAAGAGGTTGAGGAATATGATGACTTCGATATTTGTTTTCATGTTGTAAGTTTCTTTTCATTATTTTTGTTACATTTAGGTTTACATAAATTATCTATATGCTCAGAGGTTACCGGTTTTGCATTTGATTTTACTATATGGCCTCCTAAAAGTATCATATAAATAGTCAGATACTTAAAATCATTTTGTCCAAATGATGAAAGCTGTACGTTTATTTGAACGAGAAATTGAGTATCTCTTTGGTATTATTGCTTGGAGAACAATAGAACATGAGTTTTTAACGCACCATAACTAATTTCATAACATAGGTTTACCCGTTTTCAAAAAATCGGTTGAATTATTTAGTTGGATGTTTTTTTATCCTTCTACATCCACCATTTGTAGTTGATTTACATGGATTGTTATTTTGTGTAGGTTGGTGTACATATTGGAAAGCCTGGAGACGCAATTCGGGCCTTGCAAAATAGCTCAGTGGCAAGGATCCAAATCACACGCAATGCGGAGGCTGATCCCTATTTAGCAAATAGTCAAGGTGCGAACTTTGTTAATGACAAACTATGAAACAAAAAGAATATCAACTTATGTTTTCAAGGTTTATGAAAAATCATTGTTTATCAATCATCTGGAAGCTTTAGTTCGAATAAACCAGTAATTATCTGGAAATTTTATCTCTAAAATCCTTCAATATTTTCTATAACAAAATCAAAGATATTTTTATACTTGTACGAGTTTATCTATGAGATAATACGTGTGGTATTACCCCAACCCCCAATAGAATATAAAATTATTTAGTAATAGTTTATATCTTATATAGATTAGCAAATCTATTGAAGTGGCATCGTTTGTCATACAATAGTATTTATTTTCCACATAAGAAACAGTATATGTATTTTGACTCATATATATTGTTGATTAAAATTAGTTTTTGATTGAATCTATAACTACTATGTTGGGTTCTTATGGCCTTCCTTTGCAGCTTGAACTTTGATGTTTTTTTGGGTAATCATGGTTTCTGACCTTATAGCCGACTAATCCATAGGGTTTGATGTTCCTTATGTAAAATGACACAAACACATATAAGAATCTGGTTGTCACGGCGCCAATTCTGTAATATATGAGAGATTAGGTTTTACTATTCATACCAGTAACAAGTTTTCACTTGATCCTAAAACACACATATATGATTTATATGCTTCGAAAGAACATTTAACCAAACGGTATGTCCAAACTGAAGTTATGGATTTCTTTCAGTTGAAATATGTGTTGTTTATCCTTGATGTAAAAGTCTGATACAAATTCGTTTCTCAACAAAAATTGGATCTCAATGAATGCTCTAAATTTTGTCCTTAGGACCTAATATTATAGTGGACCTACTCAGACTGTAGTAAATACAAGCTGCTGTTGGAATTTTCTATTTCCTGGTTACTGTGTTCACTTTGTGTTGTATTTAAGTCAACGTAACTTAGTAAAACGTGCAAGGAAATGCACTGCTATCAACGCTCCCACACACGTGTCTCTCAAATATTATACCACACATCTACTTATTTATTTCGCTTGCATCTATTAATGGTTTACACAGTTGGAGATGAAAAGGGGGTGTTTGGGACTACCTATTAAAAGCGGTCGTTGTCTTTTGAAATTTTAACGACCCTACCTGCGTTTGTGTGATCTCTCAGCCTTACCCCTAACTAGGCTTATCCAAACACTACATTAGTATAAACATTGAAAAAAGGAGAAGGAAATAAGATGAAACAGAGTAGTGGGGGCGTTGTTGTTGCATCTAGGAATTGGATTAAGTGATTGAAATAATCAGTTTTTTTAATGAATTGTGTACTAAAATTTCTTATTATTGTCAAATGCTAAATTTAGAGCGGGAGTAAGGCAAGCAAATTGATTATGACTTATTTATGTATAATTATTAAAAACAAGGTTTGCTAACACTAAATTACTTATGATGTTGCAGTTCAAATTTTTAAATAAGTAGAATTTATTTGATTTTAGAATTCTAAATTACAAGATAATGATATGTGATGATGTATCAGGTATTCAGTTTCTTAGATCGAGTATCCATCTGGCCAATATGACCTCGCAGTCAGAGGTAACAATATATACTATTGTCTTGCATATTATGGTTGTTGAGTACGCAAAAACTCGATAGAATGACTACGGAATATTAATCTAACACGCTAAAGCCCTAATACATTTAACGGTTTTGTTTGATTATTATCTTTTTCATTTTTGTATTTGCATCAGCTGAGGTAATAAAAAGAGTCGTGCGATTTCACTGATTTAGTGGGGTTTCATTAAGCGTGAGTTAAAGTATTCATTTTAATTACACATGCCCTTTTTTGGTAGACGAAGTGCTAAAATGTAATTTTAATATGATGCAGTTATTTGTCGGCTTCGATTTAACAAGATCAGTGAAGCCTACGATCCTTTATTTTCAGGTTTTACCATTACGTTATGTTTTCTTATTCAGGTCTTATTGCTTCTTTTTTGCTAAAAAATCCAGCCTAAAGTAATGTAGTATATAGCAAACTCTCCTAAGTACATTAATTCCATCCCCTGGGTAATGATATTGAGATAAGACACATTTTGTTTGACGGATTATGTAAAGGCGGGATGCTTCTTGATCGCATATTATCTAGGTTAAGTTAAATCCATGAACCAATTGGTTCGTATTAGTAGAGGTGGAAATATTAGTTGGCCGGTGCGTAACATGTTGGGGTTGAACTATGTTGTTTTTAGTGTGCGTCAAAATGGGACACGTTGGCATGCAAGTACATTTTCCCATTTTTTAGTTCTTAGTTATGAATTGAAAATGATATTGTTACAAATCTTTAGGCCCATCACCCATCCCCTTTTAGCTAATGAATTTAACTTAACCCGTTGGAGATAAAGACACATCTCAATTGACCCATTCGCAAATACGCCAAAGGGCTGTTTGGACAAAAAAAGTGTTAGGGGCTGTTTGAATTGTTGAATTATACTGCAAAAAACCCTTCTTTGGTGCTAAATTTTATGTAGAAAATTAGCCTTTTCGTTGATGAAAGTTTATGCAGCAACTTGGTTGTTTGGCTGCTGAATTTTGAGCATAAAATTATCTTTAAAGGGTTGTTTGGTACTAAAAAATTTTTGTGCAGAAAGTTGGCATTTTGGTGCTGAATTTTTTTGATATAATTGGTTTTGCCGTTATATGGCGTTGGGGAAATGTGGATGAGGTGGTATGGATGTACCCAACAACAAAACAAAGAACCCAATGTTGGCTAGGCGAGCAGCAAGGGAGAGAAGGTTACGAGAGAGTTGCAGAAGGCATGTGGAGGCATAAGCTACTTTGAAACTAAATTATGGTTCACTCCTTTTTGTCATCAAAAGACAAAAGGTAACTTTCAAAACTTTCACATGGTGTTTGATAACGCCTAAATTATACATATTTTCGGCGGCGTTATTTGCATTTATTTGATCATTTCTCGTGAACTTTCAGTACTTAATCAAGTATATTTGCAATTATATGTTTTAGGTATGTGTCGTGGAAGAAAATGAAAGAATACACAAAGATAAGAAGCTTAAACGAAGAAATAAACTCAAGATAAAGATCTCCCAACACCTGTCCACTGTTTTGGCCATAACTGGAGCATACAAACTCGGATTGAGTTGATTCAAGCAGCCATGTAAAGAGAATTCAATTATCGACAACCATGAAGGAGGCCAACTGCTGAGATATTACCAAAACAGCCGGTTTTGCAAATGAGTACAACATACTTTATGAAGATTCATTTAATTCACGAATCTGGTCCAAAATCCATCCACATACATCTCCAACTTGGTCCTTAAATTATCTCTAGCCTAAAAATACCTCCCTATGATGCCTTGGACGAAATCATCTCTTATTATATCATCACATACAAATCTCAAGAAGAAGATCCAAGAAAAGGCCAAAGTACGGCGCACTTTTCTCTAGTGCGCCGCACTTCTGATCGAGTTCCCAAAACCGCCACACTATATTACTTGTGCGCCGCACTTTCGTTCAAACTTCCCAAGGAAACGGTTAAAGTCCCAATAAATGCTAAGTGCATTAACTCCCTAAGTGCGCCGCACTTTTTTTCAAGTACGCCGCACTTCTACCCGAAATCAGCCTATAAATAGAGAAGGATTTCTCTCATTTTACACACACCTCCACAACAATTCTCTCATCATCCCACACCATCTAATCATGATTTTCAAGTGTGGTGACAACACCTTAAGGGTTTGTGTCGATTGGAATCAATATTTGGGTTTTATTATAGTTTTTGTTTGGGAGAACTAATTGTCGAATAGTTGATCTTGTAAACGTTGGTAAAATTTCTACAACTCTTTTAATATTGAGTATTTTGAATTCATAATGATTGTTATGTGTTTTGTTACTTTATTTGGATTAGTGTCTTATGTTGTTTGGGCATAATTTGATTCTTGGATATGGAGCGTTTGGATATGCGTTTATTGAAATGGTTAAACATGATTTTCTAAGTGTAAAGGCCGAAAGGATACTTATAAACTTATGTTTTATCATTCCACCTAATATATTAGTTATAATAACTTATAAAGGCCGAAAAGATTTGTTGTTATTAATCGATATAATAACTAATTATATTTAAAGGCCGAAAGGATTTATAACTTGTGATAACTCTATTTTCTAAACTTATAAACACTATCCTAAACACTTCATTATCAAAGTGATCATTGCCTAAACAAACATACCTTAATCATTTGATTGAATCATCCTTTCATTGCTTTCTTTTCATTATTCGATATATGCTCGTCTTGGTTAATTTGATCCGTGACAATATTATTAACCTTAGCACCTTAATTACAAAATGTGAAAACTTCAATTCCCGTGGAATGATCTGGACTTACCTAAAGCTATACTATACACGAACGGGTATACTTCCCGAGTGTTGTATTTTTAGTAAAATCGGTATTTCTAGTATTATAAATTTAAAGCTTGTAAAAACAAACTTCAAGTTTTTTGGCGTCGTTGCCGGGGAATTGTTTAAGTTGTTATCAGTTTATTGCTTGTTTTAGGTGCTATTTTGTTTCAAAATTTTCAAACCCGCCGTACCATTTTCTGGCAAACAGAAACCAAAAATCACTTTTCTCCAGGAAGTACACCGCACATCAAACCACAAACAATAACTCAATCAGGTCAATTGTCGAAAAAGAGAAGTTGAATGGTAGCAACTTTTTAGACTGGTATCGCAACCTGAGGAATGTCCTTAGGAATGAACAAAAGTTTCACCACCTGGAAGAGGCCTTACCTGAAGCGCCTCCTGCCACTACAACTGCTGCTGTTCGCAACGCCTACACCCGTAGGGTCACTGAACAACAAGAAGTAGCTTGTCTTATACTGGTTAGCATGACCCTCAAGATCCAAAAGAACTTGGAGGACCGACCAGCATTTGAGATCCTACAAGAACTAAAAACTATATTCCAGCAGCAGGCTGAGCAAGAACTGTTTGAAACTGTCAAGGCATTTCATGCTTGCAAGCAGGAGGAGGGGCAATCTATTAGCACCTATGTGCTGAAGATGAAAGCCTACTTGGATCAGATGGAGCATCTTGGCTATCCCATGCCTCTAGTCCTTGGGGTGAACATGATTCTTACTTCACTCTCAAAGGATTATGACCAGTTCGTGCAAAATTATAACATGCACGACACGGGGAAGACTATACCTGAATTGCATGCCATGCTAAAACTTGCAGAAAAGGGTATACCTAAGAAAACTCCTATTGTCCTAGCTATAAGGCAAGGTCAAATACAGAAACCTAAATCACAAGCACGAGGCAAGGGAAAAAGCAAGTTGGCTTATGATCCCAAGCACAAGATCCCCCCACATGCTAAAAAGCAACATCCTGCTAAGGACAGTGAGTGTCACTACTATCACAAGACTGGACACTGGAAGAGGAACTCTCCTCTATATTTGGCAGAGTTGAAGAAGAACAAAGCCAGTACATCTGGCACATCAGGTATCTTCACGATAGAACTGTTCTCATTTCCTAAAAGTAATACATGGATTTATGACACTGGTTGTGGCACTCACATTTCTAATACAATCCAGGGGCTTAGAGGATATCGAAAGTTGAATAAATGAGCTTTGGATCTGTATGTTGGCAATGGCAACACTGCAGCTATCGAAGCTATAGGGAGCTTTAATCTTATCCTCCCTAGTGGAATAATTCTTGTATTAGACAATTGTGTCATTTTCCCTACTATTACAAGAGGGGTTATTTCACTTTCACGTTTATGGGATAATGGTTTTCGTCATAAATTTATGGACAATGGTACTATTTCAGTTTCTAATGATAATATAGTTTATTTTAATGCTTTTCCACGCGATGGCATTTTTGAAATTGATATGCATAATCATATGTCTAATGAACGTTCTATTTACACATGTAGCAACAAGAAAACTCACAACTTGGATTCTACTTTTCTATGGCATTATCGTCTTGGCCATATAAATAAGAAAAGCATAATGAAGCTGCAACACGATGGGCTTCTTGAGTTAATTGATGATGAATCTTTTGACGTATGTGTATCCTGTATATCTGGCAAGATGGCAAGAAAGCATTTCACTCACACAAGTGAAAGAGTTGATGATCTACTTGGAAGCATACATAGTGATGTATGTAGACCATTTAGAACCACATCTAGAGAAGGTGCTAACTACTACGTTACTTTTATTGACGACTTCAGTAGATATGGTTATGTTTACTTGATTAAACATAAACATGAAGTTTTTGAAATGTTTAAGACTTTCCAAAACGAAGTAAAAAATCAACTCGGAAAGACTACTAAAGCACTTCGATCGGATAGAGGAGCCGAGTATTTAAGTCAAGAGTTTTTAGATCATCTAAGGAGTCGTGGGATCATCTCATAACTTACTCCTCCCTATACGTCATAACACAATGGTGTATCGGAAAGGAGAAATCGAACTTTACTTGATATGGTTTGATCCATGATGAGTCTAACTACTTTGCAAATGTCCTTTTAGGGCTATGCTCTAGAGTCTGCTGCACGCATACTCAATATGGTTCCAACAAAGAAGGTTAATAAGACACCATATGAAATGTGGCATGGGAAAGTCCCAAATCTGTCTTACTTGAAAGTCTAGGATGTGAGGCGCTAGTTAAACGAGACATGCCAAACAAACTTGAGTCCAGATCTATCAAGTGCATCTTTGTAGGATTACCAAAGGAAATAATAGGTTACTACTTCTACTACCCACTTGAGAACAAAATTTTTGTTGCTCGGTATGCTGAGTTTTTTGAGACCAATCTCATAAAACAAGAAGCAAGTGGGAGCATCGTAGACTTTGATGAAATTCAAAGTGAAGATGCACAACCTTCTGAGATCACTAGCCTACATCAACATGAGGTCGAACACGACACTGTAGAACCTCAAACTGATGTAATTCCCTTTCGTAGATCCGCAAGGATACCTCAAGCACCTGAACGATATGGTTTCTATATCGATGCTGAGGAACATGAGTTAGGAGATCATGGGGAACCTCCTAACTATCAAGCAGCATTATCGGATCCTGAATCCGAAAAGTAGCTTGAAGCTATGAACACGGAAATGCAATCCATGAAAGACAATCAAGTTTGGAACTTAGTTCATCTTCCTCCTAATTGTAAGACTGTTGGGAGTAAATGGCTCTTCAAGAAGAAGACCGATATGGATGGCAATATACATACCTATAAAGCTCGTCTTGTAGCAAAAGGTTTCACTACTATGAAGAAACCTTCTCGCCTGTTGCAGACATAAAAGCTATTAGGATTCTCATAGCCATAGCAGCGTATTATGGTTATGAGATTTGGCAAATAGATGTCAAAACCGCATTCTTAAATGGTCGCCTAAACAAAGACGTTTATATAGTGCAACCTGAGGGGTTTGCGAATCATAAGCATCCTACACGAGTATGCAAGCTTCAAAGATCCATTTATGGACTTAAGCAAGCTTATAGGAGCTGGAACAAAAGATTTGATGAGGAGATCAATAAGTATGGTTTCACTTAAAATACCGATGAGCCATGTGTATATAAAAGAGCTAGTGGAAGTATCATCGTCTTCCTAATCTTATATGTCGATGACATATTACTCATAGGAAACAACATTCCAATGCTACAAGATGTAAAATCCTAGCTTGGAAAATGTTTTGCTATGAAAGACTTAGGTGAGGCGACATACATTCTAGGAATCAAAATCTATCATGATAGATCAAGGCGATTGATCGATTTAAGGACAAATGCATACATTGACAAAATCTTGAAAAGATTCAGGATGGATACTTCCAAACATGGAACTATTCTAATGCAACCCAATGTAGACTTGGGAAAATCTCAAGGTCCCTCCACACCGGCTGAGGTGAAGCGAATGAAAGGAATACCTTATGCTTCGGTTGTAGGCTCTATCATGTATGCTGTGAGGTGCACTAGACCTGATGTAGCGTTCTCTCAGAAACTAACAAGTAGATACCAACAGAATCTAAGAGAAAGTCATTGGACTGCTGTAAAGAACATACTAAAGTATCTTAGAAATACTAAAGATATGTTTCTTGTTTATGGGGGTGTTTCCACAACTGAGCTTGGTGTTACTTGCTACACTGATGCTAGTTGGGTCGGGATGACCTTCGATCTCAGACGGGGTTTGTCATTATGTTAATGAATGGAGCGTTGTGATTAGAAAAAGTCTAAGCAATTAATCTACCCGCAGTGGTCTTCTATGGAAGCTGAATACATAGCTGCAATGGAAGCTATTTGGATACATAAATTCATTTTTGGGCTTGGCGTTGTCCCCATCATTGATAAACCTATAGATATGTACTGTGACAACATAAGTGCCATTACCATAGCCGACGAACCAGGTGTTCAAAAGGGTGCCAAACATTTTTGAAGAAAATATCATTTTATTTGCGAAGTTATTCAAGAAGGTGATATTCGAATTCTCAAAGTTCATACGGATAACAACTTAGCCGATCCTCTTACAAAACCAATGCCTTGCACCAAACATGTTTGAGATGCTAGGAGCATTAGACTTTAGACCAACTGTAGTTTTCCTTATAGATCTGTTTATTGTTTTTAGTATTTGGATAATGGAACGTTAAGCAGTTGTATTAAGCAATGAATTGATATACCTGGTATGATCGTCTTCATTTATACAATTGTGTTCTATATTTGCATGTTTAAATCCATGAATAATTTATTAATTCTAAATTGTCTATTGTCAGTTGACGATACGGGAGTATCATCGAATTAAGACAAATGCGAGTGTTTTGGTCATATTCATCTAGCATGAATATTAATCGATGATGTCGCCAAACTCATATGTTGTTCATTGGATGAACATTGGACTGACCCAACCTACGATGATTCACTGTATGGATCGGCGTCAATAGTGAATCTCGCAAGTGGTTATGTCTCTCATCTTTAGACTTGAGATGCAAGTAGGTTTTGTGTGTGTGGAATGTCAATCTTTGATATGGTTAAACGCTGACCTGAATAAGGCTATTATAAAAACCATCTTCAAGAGAGATGTGAAGCACATGACGGATACGTGCAGTCAAAATAGGATTTGTTCCTCCACATGCTTTGAAGTTAGATTCTACAAGGCCCCTCGATGAATTGGATAGATGTATGTGTGGCCGCACCCAAATGTAATTAAGATGATACTTGATTAATTTGGTAATCTAGTTCAATATCTATATCGAGAAGCAGAAAGTTAAACATTAGAATGACTTATGATCCATGTCTAATGTTCAACAGAGTATTTGTAACAAAAGGATGATTGATATCAAAACCATTTAAAATGAGACGTTTAAGAAACTATCCATATATGTTTCTAGGGGCATTGGCGTGTTGCTAGACGCTAACCTTTGCTTTTATTATTACTTGCTTATTATGACGTGCGCAAGTGTGAGCTAATTATACGGCTAGACACATGTGAGCATATGGGATTACACACGTATACACAGAGGTGCCCTTAAATAACGTATTTATGGTATTTACGTTATATATATAATCTACGTAACTCGAGAGCAAAAACGGAAAGACCAAGATGGTCAAGTGTAACTTATGTGGTGATTAATGAAATTGATTTTGTCATAAATAAAAAAATCAAATTATAATTAATATAAAAGGTATAACATTTGGTAAGTTAAAATAAAAAGAGATGTGCGATCTCTCCCTTATATATCGCAAGTAAAAAAGAGAGGGGTTATCTCTGCCATATTTTTCGCAAGTCAAAACAAATAGATAAGTGTATCTCTCCCTTTTTCTCTTGATAAAAAGTTGACGTCCAAAAGAATGAGATTGGGAAAATTCAGTTCTTGCATTTTCTATTTTAATTAAAAATTTCCTAATGTAGGCAAGGCTTATTAAAATGGTTACGGGTTACTGGACTAGCATTCAGGTGGTAAAATTTGACGTGTAGTGTGTTTCTACATAGAGGTATTCTCCTTTGATCATCTGGGTTTCTATAGGCTAGATCGGGTTGTGGTGAAAGTCTCCTAACGATTCTTTGTTGTCATGCTATAAATGTTGTTAGCCTCAAAATATTGATTCGAACAATGAAGTTCGTTCATTATGAATATTAGGTCTCGGTCTTTATTAAATATATGTTGTAATTGGCTAGAACGAGAATCAGGCTCATTTAATTAATCTAATATTGTATGCGTTTCGGACTAAGGTCCAAAGTAATCTCGAGCCCGACCCAAGTAAAAAATACCACGGCCCATTAAGCCTCAAATAGGCCGGCCCATTAAAGAAGTATAAATACCCCTCTCCAAGTGTGGAGAGGGTGTTGGTCTCATTTGTATTGTTCACATTTGCTAGATTCAACCATTCTCTTTTTCGCTCTTTATTTCTCTATAACTTCTCTCTACAATTTCTTCATATCTTCTTTCTATTTTTCTTGATTCAATGGTGAAGTGAAGGTGATTATTGATTCCGACAATTGGTATCACTCGCCTCGGGGGTGGTCTATTGAATTCGTGTGTTGATTTCGACTTATTTTAATAATGACGATTTTCTTTCCTTAGTTTTTTTTCTTCACTGGCTTAAAACCATCAAATCTTTGTTTCGTGATTTTTTTTGTTTTTTGGCTTTCAACTAGCATTTTCTTGGGCTAAACTTTGACTATTTTCGTTCGCAGATTATTGTAGTAGTAAAATAGCTTTTGTGGTTAACTTTATCTCGTGGCTTATTGTGGGTGATAAACAGCTTATTTTGAGCTTTTTACAACTTACTAATTCACGGGCTTATTTCTTTGTTATTAGTTTTTTTAAGCTTACAAACTTCCTCACAAGTTGTATTTTTTTCTTTTAAAACAGTTATTACTCATTGTTTGTTTGGGTTCGTAGCTTATTTTCATTTGTCAACTGCTTTTTCAATCTTCTTTCAAGCTTAAAGAGTCACGGTTCATCTTTGGTTTTTGCTTATTTCTGTCAAATATTCGAGCATTTTTTAGCTTATTTCGAAAGCTTATTTTCTAAGTGAAGCTTGTTATCATCTTTCTTGGTCACGGTTTGAAAAACAAAAGGGGAGACCAAGATCCTTTTTTTAAGCTTCAAAGGACGTTTGTTTTGTTGGTTTCTATAAAAGACAAGAACAAGGACGAAGTACGTTTTGTTTTTATTGGGCGATTTATACAATACAACATAACAGGCGATCTATACATAACATCGTGGGCGATCTATACAACAAACTAAAAAACGAACCATACCGTTTTCTTTGTGAGGCGATCTATACGTTTCATCTTAGGCGATCAATACCACACCACAAGCGATCTATACGTAACAAATCGAAGGCGAGTTATACGTTTTTTGTTGGGCGATCAATACAACATCGAGGACGATTTATACACAACAAAAGTAGGCGATTTATATGTATGGACTAGGGAGATTTATACAACACGAAAAACAACTAAACGAGTTATACTAAAGCATATTAAGAACAACGTGCTCATTCGTGCAAATTCGTGTTGTTTTGGTTTTTCGGATTCGAGTAACGGTTGATCGCGGGTCTTCTAATCTATACCATTGTGATCGTGAACTCGTTTCGATCAACGTGGTGTATTTACTTGCTACCGACGATAACCGTATGAGTTCATAAGATCAAATATATACGTTACCATATTTGTGATATTCATACGAAGAAGAAAAACAATTGAGAGGGAAACACGTTTTTAATTTATTATAATTTAAATTTTGCACTTTTGGCCCCTCAACTTCGAAACAAC
The DNA here is from genome assembly GCA_026074375.1 of Tanacetum coccineum. Lineage (NCBI taxonomy): Eukaryota > Viridiplantae > Streptophyta > Magnoliopsida > Asterales > Asteraceae > Tanacetum > Tanacetum coccineum. The sequence continues at coordinate 1,723 of BQNB010134179.1, read as the reverse complement.
TTTCATTTTTAACCTTTAGATTTTAACTTGTTTACTATTAACTCTTTGCTTTTTAAAACAAGATTAAATAAAACCTTTTACTTTCAAACTTTTTCACTTTTTCACTTTTAGTTCTCGAAGTTGAAAAAAGGTTTGCACCGTTAGTCCTTATTCTTATAAAATAGCCCGTTAGTTATCCAAAGTGAATTGTTTGTTCACCGTTAGTCCCTATTTGAGTTTTAATCAACCGTTAATCATTTCAAGCTCAAAATTTGTGCACCGTTCATTGTTTTAGCTTAACAAATCGTTAACGAAAGTTCAATTTCTTTGATTACAACAATGATTTCAATGACAATTAATCATTGTTTCACGGTTTCTTCTTGATTTTGTAAAATCCCGCAAAAGATTTTATTTCTTTTTACGGTTTAAATCATAGATTTGTAAAATCCCGTGAACGTTAATTGATTTCAATCCACAACAACAATCACTTTACCTACTTAAGATCCTACAAATCATTTTCACTTCACAATTCACGTTACAATGGAAATGAAAGATACTTTATCTTCGTGTTCGGATTTAGATGAACAAGAGATACAACAACTGCAAAAGCAAGCAAAGATTTTGAAAGAGAACTCCCTGAACAAATTGAATGCACTCAAAACAACAATTCAACATCTCTCAAGTTCCAACTCCTCAATGTACTACGAGTTTAGAGAGGCTTTTCACCGACTCTTTAATGCCGACGTAGGAACTTTTAAGGATGTGTTATCTCGAAACATGCAGAATTTAGAAAGGCAACTCAACAAAGAAACACTTCACGAGAAGGATTCCAATTCTGGTCTAAGTATGATCAAAGTGCAGTTTGACAATTTCATACATTCAAGAGTGTTAGAGCTTTCCAATTTTGATTCACATGCTCTAGAAATAACACAAGACTTCAAAGCTTACACTAATATGGAAGCTCAAACCTTTAAGGAAACAATAATACAAAAGATGGACTCCATTGAGCAATGTATTGTAGAAAGAGCACGTCATGAACAAGAGCTTCAGACTAGGTTGAAAAGGTTGAATGAAAGAAAGTTACAGATTCAAGAGTGCAAGATTCAAGAGGTTAATGCATCAAATGCTTATTCAGGAGACACAAACAGCAGTAGAATTGTATCTGACAAAGGGAATGATCAAGGTTTAGAGAATCAAAGCAACACATCTGGAGATGAAAGCAACAGGTCAAGGAATGATTGCAATGACAAAGCACTTTTGGGGATGATACGGACATCAGACCTTCCTATGACACAGAACCAATGGTTAAGGTACCATATACTGCTGAATATAATATGTTTGCGGTTGACACACAACATTTTAAGCAATCTGAATGCATTATTAACACATGTGTAGTGGAAAAGGTTGATAGTAATGTCATTCCTGATTCACCGAATATGTATGATAATGAAATTCAGACTGACCAAAATGCTGTAGAATGTGATGACGAGCGTGTTGTGCTTGCTAACTTAATTATAAATTTAAAACTTGATATTGATGAAAATAAAAAGATTTAAAATCAATTAAGGAACGCAACTACATCACTTGCTCAAGAACTAAAAGAGTGCAAATCTACTGTTGAGGAAACTAATAGCACTCTCGGGGAGTCTAATAGAACTCGAGATAGATATTTTATTGCACTTCATGATAAAGAGATTGAGCTTGCAAAGTACAAGACTTTCAAAGACCATACAATTGAAAATGA
>BQNB010134178.1:0-15274 GCA_026074375.1 Tanacetum coccineum | reverse complement strand
AGTTTACATCATTTTCCTTTTCTGTATATACCTTCTCTGCGATATCCCCCATAGCATTACCTTCGAACTGATCTACTTCCGGAGTGAAGCCCGGTGGGTGAGATAAGCTGTGATCTTCCTCATTCACCTTGTTCTCCATGTTAGTTTTGTTTTTTTGCAATAGAGAATATATACCAAAAGGATCTTCTGACTTATTAACCTTCTCGCCACTAGGTACTCCAAATTCAGTTTCCTGTACCTTCTCCTCTTCACTTTCTTCGAATATATTGTTCTCCTCCTGTGCTTCAGGTTTACCATCAAAATTGCACTCATCGGATACGTCATCTTCTTCCTCTTCATCATTGAATTCAGGTATCCATCCTGGAACTTCGATAGCTCTAACCCAATGAACTTTTCCCCGGAAATTTACCTTAAAACTCTCCTGAATATTTTGCCGAACTTTAGTAAATACACACAACCTTTTGGAATGATAATTCAGCTCATCTTCATCAACGTCCATGAGATCACCCCATTTTGAAGCGATTCTACTAAACGTCTTGACTGTCCAAAGTTTAAATGGGACACCACCAACTTCCACCCAAGCGAGTCTTCCATCTGGAACACACTCGTCATTGGCAAGATGTAGAACCGAAAACCACGACCCCGCACCAGCATTTTTGCGGAATAGTTCCTTAGCCTTGGAAGATTCAAATTCCAATAGTACCCAAAGTTCTCCCAAGTAGCTAATCTTCAAATTATCGAAACCCTCGTTACATAGAACCTTTTTCAAATTAGCTAAGGACGCCATCTCTTTAACCCTTCCCATCAAGGACATAGAAAGATCTTTTTTGTTCAAACATTCATCGTCAAGGACAATCGAAGGAACGAATTCCGTCTCAGATTCCTTATTTATTTTCTTTACCACCGACACAAACGACTTACCATTACCAAAACTTCCAGCATTGCTAGAAGTACAAAACTTATGTCTGATATTCTCGCCATTTTCCGTCCTCCCTTCTTTACCTCTTCCCGTCTTATTTTCTCTCTTAAATCTAGCAAGATTTGCCATTAATTTGAAACGACCAATCCACACCGTGCACAGATTGTTCACCAATCTCTCCTCGTTAAACACATTAATGAATTTCACAAATCCGAATCTCTTACCACTTTTCGATCTTTTGTTCGGAATAAACGAATCCACAACATGACCATATTGTTTGCAATGTAGAAATAAATCTTTAGCCGAACATGATTCTGGGAAATTTGTAACAAAAACAGACACGGAAATCTTATCAACATCTTCTACTTTCGAACGAAACCCACCCATCTCTTAATAATTTGGATTGAAGGGAGATCTATGGAACCAATTGAGTGAGGCTTATGAATGAATGTAAAGGGATAAACAGAATTGGAAAACGGAAAAATAAAAACAATGATTCGAACCAAAACGATTAATGTCCTACCTATGATGTCCCACTTTTGTTGTCCCGTCTCTGGTGTCCCACCACAAGGATGTACCACCTATGACGTCCCAACTATAATGTCCCATCTCTAATGATGGTGGTTATGACTGGATTAATATGAAATAGTGACTCAACGCCACTGACATGGACACATATTTTGCATGAATTTTCGGATTTTAGAAATTTGTATAAAAATATGTCCCATGCAAGGTTTGAACTCATGACATATGGTTAAGTTCCAATCATGTTTACCAACTAAGCTAAGCAACCATTTGTGTTTTAGTATAAAAAACTTTAATAATATCTTATAAAAAAATCATGTACATATCTTTTGATTTTCAAAAATATTTATCATGATATAACTATTTTTTTTTTTTGAACGGCAATTTTATTAAACACTAGCAAGGAGCTAGATCAACAACAAACAATATAAGGGTTTTTAACGAGAAAATTGGTTATTTGTAAAAAAAATTTTTTGTCAGTATGAGCCTAATAATGTTTACACAAATTTTTACAATTATACACATATAAATGAGAGACACACACATTCATGTGAAAATACACATAGTATAATCATTGCCATTGTAACGATATATTGTCAAGTAAACACATGTACACGACAACATATATATATATATATATATATATATATATATATAAATATAATATATATATATATATATATATATATATATATATAATATATATATATAATAGATATTATATATATATATATTATATAAATAAGATAAATATATTTAATAAATTATCATAACACAAAATAAATATGAATTTGATATTTTATGTTATCATTTATTATTTATATTATATTAATTATATATTATTATAAAACTGGTTTGGTTCGGTTCGGTTTTTGACGAAAACCGAAACCGAACCGAAATTTTTCGGTTTTTGAAAAATTAAAAACCAGAACCATCGATTTTTAGTTTCGGTCGATTTTTTCGGTTCGGTTTTTTCGGTTTTCGGTTCAGTTCGTTTCTCCCTTACCTGCTCACTACTGTCCCTAGTTCATATAAAATGTAGAAATAATGCTTGTTAAGTAAAACTATGAAACTATTTGGGAATTGAAGGAAAATATTCTTGGTCCAAAAAGGTTCAATGATTTTAACAATGTTTAAAAAGGTCAACGCGGCATAGTAACAATTTTAGTTTTTACAAAATTTATGTTTGATGTGCTTTTTTTGGTTCATAAAATCACACTATACACAATTGAAGTATTGTGTTACATCAACCAGAAAAATTTTAATATTGTCTTGAGTATAGTGGCATGTCCTTATTCCGCTTTTTCATTTTTTGGGCATTTTGCGAGAGAAAGTAGAGCTTATTGAAGAGAAAGCAAAGAAATACGATTATCATTCAACATTTGTGAAATCCACAATGAATTTCTATCGGCAAGAATATAAATGATCAGTCCTGATAGGAACATAGATAATTCAACATTATACGTATGAATATTCATTCTTACAACTTCATGGCATAGATCTTATTAATCTGAGTCATTCATGATTCGATATGGATTCACTTTATCGTTAGTCATGAGATAATTGATTCTAGTTAGTTGTATGCATTAATTTGATTATATGGGCTATCCTATATAAGTCGATAGTTAGTGATTATGAGCCTATCCCATTATAGTCGTGTAGTATTCTTTATATAGTTCCAAGAAATTATGAGTCTATAAAGTTGGCTTGTGAAATTAATAAAGATCATGGGCAATTCACGCTTCTTAAAAGGTATCGAGCTAGCAAGATCCTTAAAACCACCAATTTTTTCACCTCATCACAATATAGATGTCCTCCGGATCAAATACGTCAACTCGCCGATGATTCGAGAGATCCCACACACATTTATTTTTATTTTTCCGCTTTTTTGTCTCTAAATATCAGCTCGTATAACTTTAAGTTTGTGTTGTGTGATGGTGTTTATTCTTATCTCAAATGGAAGTTACATGCATCTTCTTAGGTATAAGATATTACTGAAGTTGCATCCCATCATCGAATGGACGGAGAATTCCAGTATTATTATGATAAAGCCATCAATCCTCAAACTTTCCTCTCCCCTATCTCCACCCTCCCCCCCTAACTTTCCAATTCCCTTCCACCCCTCCCCCTCCCCTATCGTTAGTACTATTTAATCATTGTTTTAACAGTCGGAAGATCCATGATTTTTTGAAAATAGTTTGGTTCTTAATTTGATCGCTTCTACCTAAAGCAAATGCAACCCTGGCGTAAAAATAAACCTAACGCAAAGGAGGAAGCCGCAAGCAATAAACCAGCTATGGCTTCAAAATACAATTCGCTTCTTTCAAACAAAACAAGAAAGAAGATGAAGAAACCCACGGAGATCATTGTAAATTTTTTCCAAAAATTATTCGGTCAAAAAATGTGCACACCTACTAAAGGCAAAGCAAGCCACACAAAGGAGGATGTCGCAAGAAGCAAAACAACTATGCCGACAAATACAATTATTCTTTTGTCTCAACAAATAACAAAGAAGATGATAAAAGAAGAAGCGCTTTTCAACTTATATTCCAATTTGTACGTGAGAAGTCCTCCCGTTCAAAACTGCTGGGAGAGAATTAGCTGAGTCAATTCAAGATATAGATATGGAATGACATTATCTTTTTTGTCATGAGATAATTGATTCCCCTCTTCGTAAGCCTGTATGCATTAATTTTGGATTATGGGCCTATCCCCATTAGAGTCGGTATTTCTTTGAATAGTCTTCAGAAATTATGTTATATAAAGTTGGCTTGAGAATGAATAAAGATTTCGTAATTCCCCTCTATAAGACCTTAACTAAAAATTAACAAACAGCCTTTGTTATTTTTAAGTTAACGTTTATTTATCACATGTTCAATATTCAAAAGGTCAACGAATTCATCTTTTATTAGGTTATGTGAGCTGAGCTTTCTTGTCACTGACTAACTGTTTAGAGTTAAATAACGCCATTTGTTTTTTGTTTAGGGAATTTTATTATATTGAGTTTTACGCAGCAAATTAACAATCACCCACTTGAGATTCGATTTATCGTTCTTCAAATTCATTTGTTTATGTATGTCCATTAATAGAGTTAATTTAATAAAATATATCACTGAAAAAAGAAGAATGTTTTATTTATTTATTAAAAGCTCATTCATGTCAACTTTATTGATCTAGGCGCAATCAATCTATATTAATAGGTTCTTTTGAAAAGAGTCGAGCCTCCTCACGAAAGACCAAAATTTGGTACAATTTATATTGATTCTTTGTGACAAATACATTGATCACCGGCCACTAAAGACCAAAATTTCCTGTCTTATTTCGCCTCTTCAAAAAATGAACCCTAACCCTGAATTTATTTTGCAAAAATAAGCTCATTAAACCACGAAATAATTCCCACGAAAACATATATCAATAAGCAATAAGGGTTGTTTACATCGAAAGCTCCAAGCTTTTTCGAAAATAAGCGTAAACTAAACACCCCTTTAAACCACTCGAAATAAGCCAAAACATCAAAAGCAGCTCAAACAAGCAGTTTGGAATCAAAATAAGCTATGATATATGATAAAAAAAATAAGCAGAAACATGAAAGAAGAAGAAAGTTTCTTGCTTTTTGTCACAATAAGCACGAACCAAACACCTCGTAGCTTATACATAAGCCCGAAATAAGCCAAAAAAGCCACAAAACACCTCAAATAAGCAACACACAAACACAAAACGCCCTCGGTTAGCTCTGATGCCAATTTTTAAAAATATTGAGAAATCACTAAAACTAACACTATACCGAAAGGCTGGGAGGAAAGAATAGAAAGTATGCCAGTTATATTATATTAGAGAGAGAAATAAAGAAGGTAGTTGGTCTAGAGAGGAAGGTATAGAAAACAACATCATAATGTTACAAATGAAATCCTCACCATCCTATGGAAGTATAAGAGGGGTATTATAGCCGAAGTGCGTCGCCTATTTATTCTACCAACCTTATTCATTTCTATGTTCTATTCGACACCGCTAGAGAAAACTAAATTAATCCTTGAAAGTCGACATATTTAATGCTTACAAACTAGTGGAAACTAGTTGCGTTTATAACTAATCGGTTTTAGCTATTGCGGTTATGTTCATCATGCGGTTTAGATATTTCAAGTAAGAAAACAAAAAAAAAAGAAGCGTATTTAAGTTCCATCTTTTGGTTTAACTAGTGAAAATAAGTTGAGATTTAAACTTCATGTGTTTAAACAAACTCTTTGTTTTAAACATACTAACTCGATTTATTGGTGATCCAGCAATGGGATCAACCCCAACCCAATGGTAATTCATATACCCGCTGTCAAATATGGCAGTTATAGAAAAGCGGTTACATAACCGTTTTACAGTTATTTCACCAAGGGATGCGTCAATTCATTCGTACCCCTTCATTTTATAATAGAAACTCGATTATAATACTTGTAAAGATAGAAGACAGATTAAGTTTAATAAAACATTTATATTTTGGTATATTTTATAAAAAGGTTAGCATAATTCGATCCAACAGTTGTCAGCAAGCCTTTGGTTGACTAAACCAAAATCATCATAACTACCTGATGTTTTACAATACATCTCGAATCAAGAAAAAAAAACGCAGCAATAATTTTCAGAAAACAGTTTACAACAAACGAAACAAGAACACAAAAAAAAAACAACTATCATTTTCGTGTTTTAGTATATACTGCTTTTCTTGATATAGGGCCAATCCATCAATTCTCCAACCAAGTATTCTAAATCACATAGCAATCGAAGTGTTTGCACCCAGAAACAATAATCGAAAAAAATTTCAATCATAACCCCAAGAAAAACAAAGATTTAGGCATTGGTTTTTTTCCATATTCGAAACAAAGATATTAAACCACAAATTTGGATAACTAAAGGTCATCACAAAAAGTAAAAAACGGATGAAAAGAATCAAAAGCATCAAAAGGAACAAACTCATACCTTTTTGAAAGAATCAATAAATCAAAACCCCGCTTCAAATCCATCAGTTGATTCATGGTTATCCAAATAAAAAAAACCCCATATCAAACGGCGGTTTTTTCACCAAGATCCCCAAAATAAACGTGAAACCCTAAAACTTCGCATCAAATAAATCGAGGGAAGGCGTGGTTAAGAACACAAAGGAAAAGAGCGACCAAGATCGCCATCTCAGTCGGCGGAGAAAACCACCAGACGAAAAGAGAAAAAGAAAAAGGCCTCACAGAGACGAACTCCACAAAGGAGAAAATCTCCAAACACATAAGAGAGGCGGACACAAAAGAAAAGGGGCACCAGGGTTTCTTAACCCTACAAGGTTTTAAAAAAACACACCCCCCACCCCAACTTTTCATTTTTTTCATTTTACTATAATACTATAAAAATTTTTAGTTTTATATCGATTTATAGTATTAGTATTGACTAAGTTATTACCCCTTAATTCTAGATAAGTAAACTTATAGCTAGGCCTAAACCGAGATAGAAATAAAGTAGTCGAGAAATTTTACTACCTACTATATTGATAGAATAATTTTTAAGGATTAGTTAACCTTAAGTTATTCATTTTTAGAATATAAAATCTCCAAGGATAGTTTTTGGAAAACAAAAAACTAGTCCCGCTAAGATAGATAGCCTTTAAGGCACGAAACGAGAGTACTCACCACAATTTCGGCACACTTAGTGTTAGGAATTTTATTTAGTATCCTAGAGATATGACGAAAGAAAGTGAAGATACTTCGAAGAAGAAAGTAGGTACTACAAGTACACCACAATTCCAATGTCCATTTTAAAACCCTCAATTATCTCACTATGGGCAATCGAATCGCAATTATCCTCGAAGCAAACGTTTATATGGGAAATGATAGAACCCAATGAAAAAACCCAAGCAAACAACAAAAAAGATAAAACTGCTACCGCATTCCTTTATCAAGCCTTACCAGAAGAACAACAGCTTCAAATCACAAAACACAAAACCGCAAAAGCCATATGGGAGGCCTTAAAAACTAGACACATAGGAGAAGAAAGAGTCCAACAAGCAAGGTTGCAAACACTCAAATCCAAATTTGAGTTGGCTACAAACATTGAAGGAAAGACGAAGACTAACCATTGATACCTTCACAACAAAAATAACAACCTTAATATACAAAGTCAGCAAGTTTAGGGCATACATGGATAGATGAAACACTAAGTGCGTAACTATTTAACGCCGTAACCCGATCGGTATCTGCAAATAATTTCGTCAATAAATCATCAACTACACTCTACTCCGATCTAGATGAAATAGACTATTAGAATAAGTCAATTGGTAGACTTAAGATCTTAAGACCTTATAAAGAAAGGATTAAGTATAAGAAATGATGCAAAAATGTGGATAATCAAGAAAAATTATGTTCACAAAACCGACATGAGAATAAAAGAAAATATTTAAGAGGACGTGGACGTGAAGGCATAAATTCTCACAAGGAAGAAAAAAAAATCTGAGAACCCTTATAGAAGGAAGCTAGGAAAATGGAGAAACCTCTCATAGAGATTATATAAAAAATAACTTTCAAGAATTCAACTATGATACTGATAGCAAAGTAAAATGCTAAGCAAATGGCAACAATTAAAGGCACATTGGCACTAAAAAAAGGCAAAAAATTCGATGACTGTCCCATAAAGACAAGACCAACCGAGCAATCTAAACTCGTTGTAGAAAGACTTGAAACCGACATTATTAATGGCCAAAATAATAAAGGTTGAAGAGCAAGAGGTCTCAGCTACATGAAGAAAATTAGGATATACGGAGACAAAATATGGATAGTCATGAATTTAGACAATTAGAAGCTAGTAATACATATGAACTGAAATAAAGAACCTTAGAAAAGTAAGATTCGGAGATGAGATCATATATTAAATATAGATCAAAGGAAAAGGATCAATTTAATAGAAAATTTGATGATAAAAACAAAGAATCATATCACAACGTATATTACATTCCTGACTATTAAAAAGCAATATTATTGAGCCATGGACAATCCTCAATTCACCAAAATTTGGTTTGTAAAGTAGTAACTGAAAGACGACGAATTACACATATGACATAGATAACAAAACTTCATGGAAAGTTACCACGACAGAGAAATCGTCTATATAAGCAAATCTATAGTGATAGGAACATCTGTCAGGCCTTCTAGCACACTAAAAGGACGATACATGGTTATGGCATGCAAGATTAGGACACCTCAACTTCGAGTCACTAAAATCAATGGCTCAAAAGGATTTAGTCCGTGGAATACCTACCATTAAACATACAACACAAATATGTGACGTCTGTTTAATTAGTAAACATAGCAGAGCGCCATTCCCCAAAAAGGCAAAAGCTAGATCTACCTCACCTCTAGATTTAGTATATGAAGATTTATGTGGACCAATCACACCACCAACACCATCTGGAAAGAAATACATATTCTTGTTAGTAGACGACTACTCAGATAATATTGGGTATATTTTTTAACTACGCGAAAGATCTAGCCTTTGATACCATTTAAAGAGTATAAGAATTCAATAGAAAATCATTGAACCAACATAGGAAAATGTTTAAACAGATCGGGAGATAAGTCACATCAAATGAATATCACATAATAATTGTAATAAAAATGGCATAGCACACAACCATACCGCACTTACCTAACTATACTACTACGCCACAAACCAAAATAGGAGTAGTACTAAAGAAGAAATAAGGACAATCAAGTCCACTAACTAGATGTAGAATAAAGCAACGAACATGACGCAAAACATTTGGGCCGAAGCTGTTCGACACACCATATACAACGTAAATAGTGTTCCAAACAAAAGCAACTAGAAACATCACTCAATATGACAATAAAACAAAGAAAGCCAAACTTGAGAAAATTTAAGAGTTTTCGCTGGCATAGTGCATATGCAAAGGGTACCATCAGACATCTGACGAAGCTAGACGATAGAAGCATTAAAATAGTATAAACTTAGGAAATGAACAAGAGGATCAAAAGCTATAGACTATTATTGATCCAACAACACAAGGGTATTGATAAGTAGAGAATTGAAGTTTAAGGAGAATGAAACATGGATTGGAAGGACTATATAAGTGAGGGCACACTGACGACGCACCGAATGGACTAGATTTTCAGAATAGGAAATCTTGAAGTCGCAAAAACAAACATCAGATCAATGAAAATCACCCACTTTAAGAAGATAATGAATTTCCAAATAAAATGATTATGATTATGCATGCACAAGAAACTCTCCCTTACATCCTCAAACACCTATCACACACCATGCATACACATTCGATCCAGAAGTCAATTCCCAATACAACACCTAACACCTCCTCAACACTATCGATACTATCAAAGTTATAATGAAATCAATTCAAATCTTGAATTCAACCATCACACTTTAGATCATAACGCCAGAAAGAGGTTTTAAATTGACTATTGAGCTAAAGATGAACCCAAAACTTACAAGGAAGCATCAACGAATCAAAGATGATTGAAGCAATGGAGTTCAGTAACTCCATCAAAGAAACAAATACATGGAAAATTAACTATTTACCCAAAGAGACATAAATCAATAGGCTTAAAATGGTATTCAAGACCCCAAGAGAGATGCTGATGGAAATATAATCAAACACCAAAGCAGAGATTATAGCAAAAGGCTACATACAAGAGCATGGCATAGACTTTGAAGACGTCTTCGCACGAGTAGCAAGAAAGGAAACAATCCCGTCTTACTACCGCCATAAGGGTCTAACAATAAATGGAATTACATCACCTTGACATAAAATCAGGCATTTTTACATGGAGACTATAAAGGAGGAATTATACGTCACACAAACCCGACAGGATTCATAAAGAAAAAGACAATGGAAAAGTCTATAGGACTTATAAAAGCTCTATATAAGTACGAACTAAGAACAAGCACCACGTGCTTGGCACATAAAAGTTAGACAAGCACATTGAAGTCATTAGATTTCCAAGAAATGCGCATGGAGCAAGCCATCTACACTAAGAAATCTAAAGACTCGATACTGCTAATAGGAGTCAATGTAGATGATTCATATCATATACCGGGGCACACACCAAAGAAGGAATTGACCAGTTCAAAAGCTCAAATGGAAGAAAAAATTCGAATGAGCGATCTAGGATTATATAGCCACTATTTAGGCATAGAAGTCACACATACAAATGTGCATATCGTTAAAGCAATCAGTCATACGCAAGCACTAAAATCTAAAAGGAAGCTGGAATGATAGAATAGCAAACGAGACATTGAAACAATGATGGACCCAGGCACAAACATTAAGAACAAAGATTACAGAAGGAAACAATGATCAACTCAAACGAATACGAAGGCTGATTGGATTCGTAAGATAACCTGCTATCACACCAAGACCCACGACTTAAGTTATTTTGTATGGATTACTTAGTCGTGTTTATGCAAGAAACTAAGAGAGAAACAAAATTGAAATCTATAAAAGGCAAAGTACTACGCTAGTAAAAGGAAACAAAAGATCATGGAATCACCTACGAAGGCATAACTGAGAAACAAGATACATGGAATCCAGCGACAGTAACACGAGTTCAACACTCAAAAAGGAAAAGGAACAACCCCGGAAAAATAATATTCAACTATGAGAATCACCCATCACTGGAGTATACCAAAAACAAGCCACTGTAGCATTTATCAGCATTGAATCAAATTTCATCGCAACAACACAGCACAGCAACACAAAGCATTAATAGTTAAAAGATTACTAAGCAAGCTACATAATACTTAAGAAGAGAAGATTACAATACAAGTTGACAACAAGTCTACAATAACACTTATAGAAAATCCAGTATTTCATGAGAAGAAGCAAACACAAATACGACACGAAGTATCACTCATGAGAGAAACTTCGAAAGAGGAATACATACATGTCGAATTCGTAAGTGGAGAATACCAGAAAGCCAACATACTCACAAAGGCACGTCCCCGAAGATCAAATTATTAACATAGATACAAGCTCATATGGACCTAAAAGATCTAAGCCTACAACGCTGTATGAATAGGAGGGAAAATATTGGGTCAAATCGGTTCAAACCCAACCAATGGGAATCATACCAACCCATGCATACCCCAGGGGGGGAGGTGTTTGGGGCTGTCAAATAATAGGAAACAAGTTATAGAAAAGGGTTACATAACAGTTTTACAGTAATTTCACCAAGGGATGCTCAATTCATTCGTAACCCTCATTTCTATAAATAAGAACTCGATTATATACTTGTAAATGAATGATGACAGAATTAAGTATAATTAAACTTTGTTATTTTTGGTATATATTATGATTAAAAAGGTAAGATAATTTTATCCAACAGGTTTACCAAATGGTTTAGATATCATGCGGTTATCTAGGCAAAGCGGTTTTAGACTTGAGGATTAAAAAGCTGAATAGCACTGAAGTATTGCCTGCATGTGATTCATACTACATGCGATATAACATGCGTAATAAAATGAGTGTTCACTCAGTCAAAAAAGGGTTAAAAAGGAAGTTTGTGTAACAAGTGTATTAAAAATGTGTCTAGCTCATGAGACTGACCCGAATTCGATTCATTCTTAAACAAAATTTTTATAAATAACTTTTTATTATCCTTTTACTGCAAAATAAAAATCCTCAAGTTGTTAAATCGATCCTTATAAATAACATGGTATCATAGAGTAGACATTATCGTTGATGTCTACATCGATTGTTATGAGTCCATTATGTAGGGCTTTTTTTGTTCCGATAAGTTCGGAAACAAAAGAATGATATTATTGACTTAGTTAGTGTTTTATTTATAGTTTTGGCCCAAAGTATTAACTATTAATCTCAAGGACATGTGTATTTTATGTTTCTTTTTCTATATGCCCATACAAAACTGATTTTTATTTTAAAAGTTTTTAGCTAAATGAGGCAATGTTTGGACTTTTTTATTATTAAATCATTTTTTGAGAAAAAAATAATAATAATTTAATTTTTACTTAATATGAGGAAGAACTGATTTTTTTGAAATTTAAAAATTCCACTTGACGTTTTGATTTATTAGTGTAAAAGATTGATAAATATTTTCCATGTAAAGAGTCGACAAAGAAATTGAATATTTGCGACAGTCCGTTTAATTTATTAATCACAAATAATGGGTTTTAGGACATGTAATTAGAGGCACATTGAAAATGTTTGGATTTTGTTAATTTCTTTAATTCCGACATAGTCTGGAGATTTTGGGAAATTTAAAAATGATCTAAGCACAAAGATATAACGTTTATAATGTGCAACGTCGAACCAACTGGGTTATTTCCAATGATACATGTAATTTATCAGTTTACTTAAGACTAAGTCACAAACTATATTTGAATACGTATATTTTTTCTGACCTAATACTAATTCATTGTTTTCATATAATTTTGATAATACTCTAAAACTAAATATAAAATATGTGTACAAATAATTGCAAAATTAATACTAAAATAAAATTTAATATCCAAGCCCGTGTGTTTTATCGTTCAAGAGTTGGGAAATGCCAATAGATTGTATTCGTAAAGAAAGGCATGTTAAACGTGAATTAGATATAACCAACGGCATTGGTCCATAGGTAATGGAGGTTTTACCCTCCTAGGCAAGGTCTCATGTTCGAGTCTTGTCTAGGGCGATAGGGGTTTCCTCCCGCGTGTGTAAAGGGAAGGGTGCCATTGCCTTCTGGGCTGGACCCAACCTGGTTGTGTGGGCTCGCTACGCCTTCTGGGCTAGTGCCCATGTAGCCACAAATAGCCCGTTCAAAAAAAAAAAGGAATATAGATTAGAGATCTTAAACCCTTTTTTTTCGTAATGAATATTTAGCTACAACTTTTTGGCCATAGGGTATAATTTTAAGCCTATGTTGACATCAAAAAACATATGTAAATAAAATTAACAAGATAACAGCCTTTTTTATTTTAAGTTAAAAAGGTTTAATTTAGTCACTTTCACTATTCATTATTCAAGGTTCCCCACACGAATTATCTTTTTTTTAATGAGTGAAAAAAGACAAATATATTACTATATCATCCAATGAAACTTGCAAAACAAAGATTTGGACTGCCTGGCAAGATCTTGCCAATGCAGGCCAGAACAAATAAGAGAACATACCATTTATAGAAAGAAAACTAAACTGAATACTATAACATAAATACATCATCAGTATAACTCCACAGGGGGCAGAATACACATTTTTCACATTACACACTACAATTATGATCGTAAAATAGCACTACATCCCTCAACGACTTTCAGAACATACAGAAATAAATAGGCATTATTTGTGAGGGCGTAAACTCCTTTGGCAATGGTCATAGCAAGACAGTTTAGGGTTAAATAACCCAATTGTTATTGTTTAGGGAATGCTAATATATGAAATACAAGTTACGTAGCAAATTACAAGATCACCCTACTAGAAATACGATTATTGTTCTTTGAATTCATTTCATTATGTATGACCATTCAAAATCTCAAGGATCAGATCATCACACGAACACAAATAAGTTCAACGAGAAATTTTCTTTTGCTTGTAATTTACACTAAACTCATTATGTAGGAAGCCGTTTGTTTTCATCATAAAAGATCCTCATAAAACTAGGTAATAAAAAATGGTTTAATCCTAACCACTCATTTTTTTATCATTCACTTTCCCATCTTTTTCTTAAAACTTAAATATCTAGCAAACGATAAATCGTTAAACGAAAAAAAATACACTATCGCGACGAGTTTTTTTTTTCTTTCTATAGAGGGCCACTTATATATACTTTCGACGAACTTTTTTCGATTTTTTTTTCAATCACGTCGAAAATAATCTCATGGGATTTTTGGAAATCACATGAGATTGTGATACAAATCTCATGTGAATTTTTTCAAACGTGATAGAAAAAAAAACTGAGAAAAAAATTCGTCGAAAGTACTGCAACGAGTAATTTTTATCTCTTCTATAGGATCACTTCTAAAATATACCTTTATTCCCCCCCACGAACTCTTTTTTCGAATTTTTTTTTCAATCACGTCTGAAAGAATCACATGAGATTTGTATCACAAATCACATGAGATTTGTATCACAAATCACATGTGATTTTAAGAAATCACATATGAGATTGTGATACAAATCTCATGTGATTTTTTCAGACGTAATTTTTTCAGATGTGATTTTTCGACGAACTATTTTTTCGAATTTTTTTTTCAATCACGTCTTAAAAAATCACATGATATTTGTATCACAAATCACATGTGATTTTATGAAATTACATGAGATTGTGATACAAATCTAATGTGATTTTTTCAGACGTGATTGAAAAAAAATCGGAAAAAAAGTTCGTCGAAAGTATCATAACGAGTATTTTTTTATCTTTCTATAGAGGGCACTTTTATATACTTTCGACGAACTCTTTTTTCGAATTTTTTTTTCAATCACGTCTGAAAAAATCACATGAGATTTTTATCATAATCACATGTGATTTTATGAAATCACATGTGATTTTATGAAATCACAAGAGATTTTTCCAAACGTGGCTGAGAAAAAAAATCGAAAAAAAAGTTCGTCGAAAGTATATAGAAGTGCCCCTCTATAGAAAGATAATTTAATTCTCGTCGCGATGGTATGTTTCGTTTTGCGTAACGATTAACGGTTTGTGAGATATTTAATTTTTAAAAAATAGGTGAAAGTGGGTTTTTTAATTAAATTAAAATAAGAATTAATCTAAACCTCATTAGATGAAAATAAAATGGAGCGATTTGTTTTTTTTTTTTTTACCATGTTCGAACTT